>JANHGN010021642.1:0-47846 GCA_024605025.1 Megaceryle maxima | reverse complement strand
ATTTGTTTATTGCTGTGGGTTTTTTTGTTTTTTGTTTGTTTGTTTTTTTACTCCTTTCCCAAACTGCTAACTGGGATTGTTTATATTTTACAATATTATTACTCCTGTTATGAACTGCCTAAGGCAGCCACATCAAAGGACTGCAGAGTGCGCATGGTGCCAGCTCAAATAATAGCAACAAACGCTGGTCTCCCAAACCTTGGTTTGATTTCATTGTTTAAGTAGGAAATGAGTTGGTGTGATCCCTCCATCTGTGAGAGTCTTTGACTAGAGATCATTGTTCTGGCACTCAAATCCCTATTTTAATTAGAAAAGAAGGAAATACTTGGAACTGATGCTTAGATAAAAGCTGCGAATGATATTTATCACTCTTTTAAGGAATTTTCTTTTAATTTAAGACCTCACAGCAAAATCCCCCTTTCGGTTTCTTTTTTAATTTTTTCTTGGCATCTCCATCTCTCTTTGAGGTGGATGAAGCAATGGCACTGTTGTCTTGTCTCCCACCAGGCGCGCCACGTGATGTCCTGGCCTTACTGGCATCTATGGGGATTTTGCCATTGTCTGCACAGAAGGATTTATGGAGTTGCCTCACAAGTGTTATTGTTACTGTCAGGTGGCGTGGGCCTGGGGTACCTAGCTTTGGATGTGGTAGCAGTAGAGCTGCCCATTGAGATCATCTTCTCTGTCCCAGGGTTCCTGCAGCCACCAAAAGCCACAGGGCTGGGAGGAGAGGCTTCAGTACACACTGTCTCAGCTTATGTATCTAACTGAAACCATTTGCTTAGCACTCACAATGGCAGGAAGTACTGTATTTAGGTCCTGACAATCTGTAAGCATGCTGATTTTTGAAGTATAGGTTTTGAAGTGGAAAACTGACTTCATTCTGAATGAAGATGGCTCCTTTGTCAGCCTGGTTACTACTTCTGTCTGAAGTATGATTAACATGGGGTTTGTGATTTGTGGCTTTTTCTTTCCTTATTAAGTTTTCTCCCAGTTTTCCCTTTTGAAAAAGATGGTACGTGTTGTCCCATAGCTTAGTGGCTGTCAGCGGCCTTTAAAATGTGCTTAAATGAAAAGGATTAACTTCCACTGCTGTCTTTAATACCTTCCTTCCAGAAACCCAGCTGGAATCTGAATCAGCACAAGTAGTCCCAAGACAGGACAAATTGAGTGTTAAAATTGCTCTTTTGAGTGTTCGTTTTTAGAAACCTGAGTTTGCACTGGGCAAAATGGGTAATATTCTGCAAAAGTGGTGTTTTTGTTGCTAATGTGTAAGTCCATCACAACTGACTTGTTTGCTCCTTGTATTTAAGTTTCAATTATCTGAATTCCAAAACATGGCCCATCTGCCATCCCCATTAGTAATGAACTGTACTTGCATGGACCTCCTTGACTGGTCTCATTCCATTCTGCCAACTGTGCCATCTTGGTTTGGAAGTTGCGAAGTCTAGATGTTCAATAAGAGTAAGCTTGAAAAACTACCATTCTCATATAGGTAAGAAAGCCCTCAAGCCTTCATTTTATGGATTTTTAGAACAATTTTTCTGGCCAAACCATTAGAAGTAATCAAGAAGCTGTGGGTGAATGTTTTATAAAACTAATTGAAAATGATCTAGCTTCTTGATTAGAGCTCTAGTTGTGCGGGTAAGAACTAGTTTTCCACTTGGTCTCATGCTAACCTTTAAAACAGAATGCTTGGCCAACTTTGTATTGTAAAATTTTGTATAACTTTCTTCTTTATCACATGCACATGGTTAAGTGAGGGGTATTACTTTGTTTCAGGGCAGAGGAGAGAATGAAAAGACATTAGGCAAGTTTTTCTTCACTTACATCAGCAGAGTTTAGAAGCAATGATTTCACAAAGAACAGGAGAATACATAGTAAGTGGGGAAAATGGACTGGACAATTAGAGTGTAATAAATCATTTTATTACTTCTTATTAAATTACTTATAATTTATTACTGTTTATTTAAAGTACAAAATTTTTGTGAAGTTCTTATGAAAACTCAAGACATGAAGAATAGAAAACAGCAATATTTAAAAATATTTACATCATAATATAAACATTTAAATGTAAAAAATGACAAGTATGTGAAAAAATGGATTCTTAAAATGAATTCTTAATTTTTATGCTATTTTCTTATAAAATAGTACTATAAAAAAAATTAAGGAGGAAATGTTGAACTTAAACCCATGTAAATAAAATTTGCACTATTAAGTAGCTGACTGGAACCCTGATTTGCTATAGTTTGTCACCAAATAAACCAGAAGAGTTGGGTACAGTAGAGAGATGTTGGGGACATAAAACCAAATTATAAGTTCAAAACTATGTGAGGTGGTTCCTTGAGCAACTGGGGAGCTCCTTACCTCAACTTTTGGGATATGAAAAAGATAGATGGAATCTAAAGCAACAGGATCCTCTAACGGAAGGGAGATCTGCTGCTTGCCAATAAATACAGGGGCATCTGCTCTTCTCAGGGAAGTTCCAGAGGAGCACATTGTTGGAAATGGGGTTCTCTGGAGAAAAGTCATGGCGTGTTCTTGTGCGCTGCCTTGGTCAACTGCTGGTGCCATTGTTTAGTTACTGGGAAGTGTTGCCACATTGGATGTGTGTGGATGGATCCAGCTTCTATGCTGTCTCACAGTCCCATGGAATATGATGTCCTGTAATCTAGCAGCCCAATGAATGGACTAGAGACAGGGTGCTGAGCTGGACAGACTGTTGGTCTGACTTAATATGGATCTTCCTGTATTCTTTCGGTCACTCAAGCAGTTAAGAGGAGGGCAAGAAGATGGTGTGACTTGTACAACAAATCACACTCAATCACTCTGACCTCCAGTTTAACATTTTGTGTTCCTATTTCTTTTGGAGTTAAGAAGATCTTGTAGAATATGATTTACCCAAGTATAATTTAGATCAGTTTTACAAGCCTTGCTTCTGAATTTGGCGCAGAACCTATAAACCTCTGGCTTCTAGGAGGTAATGAAATCATAAAAAAATGAGTAAGTGGTGTTAATAAAGAAGAAATCAGAGTATTTGCGTAGTTATAACGACTATTATAATTGCTTGAATAAGGTAAATGCAGTGCGCAGACAGTTAAACCTTGTGCTGCTGAAGTCAGTTTCACAGCTTTCACTGACTTTCCCTTAATCTTCAGAAAAGCATATGACAGTGTTCCTCAAAAGTTGCATGGAACTAATTTTAATTTATCTGGGTTTATGCACTGCCTAGCTGATTGAAAACTCTGGCAGTGTTTCCTGATGTTGAAGTCTTATTACTGTAAGGAAGGGGCAGTTCACGTTAAAGCATTCTGGAGCTTACAGCTCTCTGTGTGTCCCATCATCTGTGTGGGTTGGGGACACCCTCCCTGAGGTCCAAACCAGGTTTGCAGCTGAAGTGTGCCCATGATTGAGGGAGGAAGGTGACGTGGTGTTCGTTCATATCTCTTCTCATCTCTCTTTCTGAGACTTCACATTTGCTTCTCTCCAAAGCTAAATAACAAATGGCTGCATTCTTCCTGGTAAAATGTCTTTTCCATTCTTCTATTTATCCTTTCTTTATGTCTTATTGAGCATTTCCAGAGTTTGCTTACAGTGATGGCCTGGGAGTGTGATTAAATCATGATTTACTAAACCCTGCCAAACCTAAAGTAAAATATGTTTAACATTCTCCAGCTGTTCATCATATATAATCTTTGAATTTTTATTTATTTATTTATTTTTAATATTGAGCTGGTGTCCTGTAAAAACACTCTAGGGTAAGCTTTTGCTTCTGTGCCAGCAAGAGCCTTTTTACTTGCTCAGAAAGCAGCATCATACACTTGACACCTTGGTCCTGGCAGGTAATAAAAACACCAGCCAGTAGCTTCGCAAAACACAGAGCCTTTCCAGGGTGGAACGGTGAACTCAGTCTTACATAGCAATGCTCACAACACATACAAAAGGAGATCTGTAATGTTGTTGTGATGGTGTGCAGTCTTTCTTGTTCCAGGAACAGAGGAAAGGAAAGGTGTCCATTAATTACAGTGCACATAGGTAATTTAATAATTCCTTAGAAGTTAAGAAATGTTTTCATTGAGGCAAAGCATTAAATTTCTCTCCTGTCATTTCCCATGATCCTTTTCTGTATTTTGAGCCTGTGCTATTAGAGTTTGAGTTGTGAGAGCTCCAGGTACATGCTAAAACCCAGGCCTCTGTTTTTCATATGGAATGATTTACTTCATTCCTTAGCTCTGTTTCTGCCTGGATGTTTCCCCACACACTGAGTGCCAGGTGACTGTTTCCTTGCTTCCCTCCTAACAGTAGCTGTGCCCATCATGAAGACCGTGGAACACCCATGCTTGTAGCCTGATCCTGACAGATTGCTTTGGGGGAGATGAAAGTTGTGAGTATGCAGGAGCTGCTCTTGCAAGGTCTTTGCAGGGTTTGGAGCAAGTCCTCACTGTGTGATGGAAGGCTTCATGGATTTTCCTAAAGGGACCTCTTCATGAAGTTTTCTCCTGATTCTCCTCCTGAGACTGTTGCTGTCAATAATCTCAAAAATCTTGTTTTGGGCTCATTCGGCCTCTTGACTAAGGTAGCACTGAGTAATGAGGCACACAGGTGTGAGAGGGAGATAAGGAGGAGGAGGAAGTATCCAGACTCTTTTCAAGGATGTGTGTGTTGCTGCAAGGTGTTTGCTTGTCTCTGTTCTATCTTACTCATGGTGAAGTTCTGATTTGATTTCTTAATTTGAGTTACCTGGAGATACAAACCTTCTTTAAGCTAGCCACACCTAAGAACAACCTCTGAAGAGGCTCTGTCTAGTTATTTGGGGTCTACTTTGGAGAAATGAAGCTCATTTTAATGTTGTATGTTTTAAATTTGGGAAAGGGCCCTATGTCATCCAAATAAGACTTCAATTGATCATCAGGTAATTGAAATCCCATTCAAACAGCAGACCATTTAGCACTGCAGCCTATTTACATATAGTCGAGTGCAGTATCTATCCAAGTGCTGTGTATAGATTTCAGTTTCTCTAATTGCTTATAGTGTGAATGATTAATTTGAGGGAAAATCTCTGCTGGGGTGAATAAGGACCTGCTTCTTATCATTGTGTGCCGCTTTAATGGGGAGTGAAAACTGGGATTTGAATGACTTGACAATCAGCAGTATAGTCTTGCTTTTAACAGCTGAAGAAGTTTGACCAGAGCAAGGAGAAAAGAATAGAAACCTGATCAGGGGATGCGAGCCTCTTGCTAAGCTGATTTTAGCAAGCACCTCTTAAATGCAACAGCTTTCCTTAGCGTGCAAGCCAGGGGGCTTGTGACATGTTTGTTCAGTGCTGGTCATCAGTGCCCTTTGAGTTGTGAGAGCTCCAGGTACATGCTAAAACCCAGGCCTCTGTTTTTCATATGGAATGATTTACTGTTGTCCTTTTGGTGAGGAGGAACGTTCATTAGGTCCATCTCTGCTTAAGCTGTCTCCTAACCAGGTGGTGCAAGACCAGAGTACCTACACAGTTTAGGAGCATGCTGGTGTCTTGGGGCTCTGGCAAGCAGACTTCACTCACTGGTGTAGTTGCTGTAGCACCACTGGCTTCAGTAGGACAGGACTGGAGACTAAGTGGCCCCTCACTTGGCTGCTCACCGCAGCCATTGTGACTGCTTTTGCTATTAGAGACTAAAAGAGATTTTTTTTTTCCATGGTTACAGTACAGCTAGGCTTTAATGTTCTTGCTGATTACCACTGACCCAAAAAGTCTGCCTTGCATGCCTTTTATATGGAGTATATGTCAGTGAAGCTTAAAGTCTCTTCTCCTCCCCTAGGCTTCACTCTGCAGTCGTATCTTTCAGACAGCTGAAATGCCATACTTCATTCATTTGGCTTTGTAGGGAAATGCTTGATCTAATCATATCTGAATATTTTAAAAGGTTTTTGATAAGGAAAGGCTAGAAACATGCTTTAAAAGGGACTGCATCCCTGAAAAGTATGTGAATATAATTTAAAACTCTCCCTGCACTCTCTCCCAGATATACCAAAGTATTTCCTGCTTCTCACTGTAATCATAAAACCCTGCCATAGTGGTCCTTCTGCATCTGGTGCCCTTTGTGGTTTTATTTGTGTTTTTAAATGCAAGTTGCAGCATTGGAAAGCTGTGGTGACAAAGGCTGTACCAGTCAGTGGAACAAACAGTTCCACCATCACTCCTGCAAATAATTTCCATTAGCTCATGTAGTTCTGTAATATGGAGTGTTCTTTTTGTGTCTGTCACAGTTATGCTGTTGCTAAATAACAAGTTTGGGGAGTTTTCTCTAGAGGGCAATTTAAATGAGGCTTCTGATGTTTCTGTCCCTTTGCACTGAGTATCTGAACTACTGAGAGCAAAATGTGGCCTTTGCTGTATTAACTGGATGCTTTCATGTGTTCCATTATTAAGCTAGATTTTCCCAGTATAAAATTCCTTATAGCTGAGCAATTCCTGAAAATAAAAAAGGTAAGAAATCTTACACTCAAACTTATGCCACAACTACACTGCAAAACAGATCCTGAGATAAAGATAGGCCTGAATTGTTCTTGGTGCTTTTCCAACATATGAAGTGCTTTGGTCTATGGAAGTCACCTATGTGATGTTACAGCAAAGGTATAATTCCAGTTTTGTTCAACTGCATGTGCTGTAGCACACAACAAAGCATTACTACTGTAAATGAAAGTAGCCAGATATTATTTGAGCCTAGTGTGACAGGTTAGGATGCCAGCAGGGGAAGAAGAATGCAGTAAAGAAAGAGCAAGAAACCTGGGGTGCTTCCTGAGGGGAAAAAAAGAGGTGGGTCCTGGTGTAGGCATATAAATGTCACATAAACCTATAGCTGGAATGGAGCTTTGGCAAAAATTTCATGTGTGCAGGGAGCTGCTACTGTTCTGGAGGGTGGGACATCTAGAAGCCTTCTGAAATGTGCTTAGTAAAAATTCATGTCCTTGACTCTGCTGAGAAAGATGATGATTACAGGGGTCAAAAAAGGGAACTAGACACACTGCACATATTGGTGTGTTGGAAAATGGAGATACTTGCTTTGTGGGGGTTTTTTTGTTGTTGTTGTTTTGTTTTGTTTGTTTGTTGTTTGGTTTTGGCTTTTTTTCCCTTGAGAGGCTGGTGTTGGATTATTATTATCATCTTATTACTCTCTAAATCAGCAGTTTACCAGAGAAGTGTACAGGCTTTTATCAGAATTGATTTTAAGGCTAAACATTTCCAGTTAACAAAAATGTTTATTCAGAGAGACAATGCTTCAAAAATAAAGTTAAATACTTAGATTGATAAGATAGAGGGTTAAACAAGCTCTCCCCAAATCCCTATACATGCACTTTTTCTATATTTTGGTATACCCTCTTTAAGCAGATAGAACATAGTATATTTGTTTTCTTTTTTTTTTTTATTTAGCTGCAGAACCTCTCTTGAGGGATGATGTCAACTGGTGAGAGGGAGAAAGAAATAATAAAGTATTTAATGTATCTTCAACTTCTCATACACAGTGGAGAAGAGCCAGCCTCACTGGGTCAACCAGAGTCACTAGCAGTATTGGTGGAAGCTATTGCAGAGCTTGCAGGAATGTGGCAAGATGCCACCATCCCTGTGGAGAGGCAGGAGGTACAGATTATGTTCTGTGCCTGCCCTGTGGTGGCAAGCCAGCTGGTTTACCTCTTTGTATCTCTGCTTTTCATGGGTGTTGATGAAACTCTTAGTGGAGGAGTGGTCTTTTCAAAGATACTGGCTAATACCAAAGTCAAAGGGGCCCTGATGTTGGTGGGGAGTTCAAGCACTTAATCTAAATCAAAATAAATAGGCAGCGAAGGCCAATTGAGCTGCTTATCAATCAAAAACCACTTGTTTGGATCAATGATGTACCCATTCATCTTCACTAGGCACATTCCTGTTTATAGTCAGAAATCAGAGCAGAAGCAGCCAGGGATTTTAATAAATAATTGATAGTGCATACTTGCTGTGGCCGTGCTCTCAAAGGAAAGTGAAGATGGAGGGAGAATGCATGCAGAATATTGGAAAGAGAACAGGTGAACTTAAGATATAAAATGTCATCCCTATATTTTCCCCTATTATTACTACTATTTTGAGGGAAAAAAAGAACCTGGTCTGACAGTTTCTGAGCAAGGTTATGTATGAGCTTTCTGGCTTGCTGCCTGTGCAGTTCTGTATATTTATCTATTAAAATAAAAAGAAACGCTGACCTGGGATGTTTATATGTCCTTCCTGCTTCTCTTTTCCATTGTGGCTATGTGTTAAAATAGTATATTTTAGACTTGATCCCAGTGATGGTGTGGATCTATGTACAAGTACTCTGCCCTCTCTGCAGGGATACAGCTGAATGTTATTTGGCTGAGGTGTTCAGCTGGTGATGATCCCAATAAATATACATGTGGCATCTCTTCTTTGCATTGGTGGGGGGGAGCATAAGGGAGATTTAGAGAAATCTCTCTGATTATACAGAATCATCCTTCTAAAGTAAAGTTATCTGTGAAATACATGTCTGCTGTTTGAAAACAGGGAAAGGAATGAGTGCACCAGTGCCAAAGGAGGCTTTAAACTTTTTGTCCGGAATAATAATTGATCAAAAGCATCTTTAGAGAACATGCTAAATGTTTCTAAAGAGAATAAAGATGGAATCTGAATCATATTCACCTGCTGAGTCCTCGCTGGTCAGAGATTGGTAGCCATGGATGTGATGTGCTGAGAGAAACAGAAATGTGTGGGAGGGGAGTCAGAATCATCAAAATGCCCAGAGGGAATCAGAGCTTCTCCAGATGACCTCACCTCCATGAACCTTAATACAGTTGAGCTTTAAACTGCCTCGCAGCTTCTCTCTTGAAAAAAAAAAAACAAAACAACAGCAAGCAACCCCAAAAGTTTCATGAAATCATTTTGAATGATGGTTTCATTATTCAGCTCCAGTGGATAAACTTCCTCCAGGCTTAATTTGAAGTGCAGATTTCTCCTATATGGAAGTCAAGGCCTTGGCTAGAGTCTCTCCCTTTAGTTGGCCTTAAAAATTAATTTGCTTTGCTGTCTCTCTAGTGTCCTTCTCTGAATTATTTTTTTCACTTCTTTCTTTAAGCTCCAGCTTTTGTAGTAGTTGTTTGGTTTCCTGTATCTCTTAATGCAGATGCCAAACTTTTCTTCCCTATGTGTGAATGTGGAGTTGGTTTCTGTAGTCCCTTTTGTACCTGTGCAAGTGCCTGCTCCCCTTGGTGTTGACAAGTCCTTGACTTCTATCTTATTTTGTAATCTTGAAGAGTTGTCCAAGGGAAATCCAGAAGGGAGTGTGTGTATGGTCAAGAGGGAGGGGATGGGGCTAAGCAGAAAGTTGTCTGCAGAAAATGGTTTGCTGTCTCCAGTCAGTTTGCTAGCCCCTCTGTGAACCAGGTAGTAGAATAGGAGTCAGTGTAAGGTGCTCCAGGGTCTCACCTGTGAATAAGACATCTATTTGATGCTTTTTATACCCTGTGACTGAAGATTTGTGGTAATGGTCTTCAGGCAGTGAGTGTTCATGCACCCCATAGCCTTCCATTAAAGGAAGAGGGATTCCTTAAATATGTTTGGGATCCTTCAGTTAATGTGCTGCCTTTTAATGAGGGAGTATTGGAAAGCACTGTCTGCAAGGTCACATCAGAATGCAGCGTGTCCCACAGCTTGTGCGTGTGTAACTATGTCACGCAATATGCAGAAAATTCAAAGTGCTGGACCAATATAACTCAAGATTTCTCTGCTTTGTGCTGAAGGATGCATGAATGAACTAATAAATAAGTACATATGTCTAAGAAAGGAGGAGCAGGAAAGTCCAGTCCACTGCTTCATAAACTTCGGTGTCATGTTAACCAGTTTCGCTCCTATAGCAGACCTGCTATGCTATCATAGTGCTTTAATGTTTAATTCACTTTGATTTGCACTACAGAAATATCAAGTGTTTCTTCAGGCAAACCAAGGCATCTAAGGAGCACTGTTGGGAATAAAATTCTAGAAAGACCTTCAGAGAAATTAGGGAAGGGACACTTTATTGGTTTTTATTCCAGTCCTACAGTTCTGCTCTGTGGCTCTGTTTTTTCCCCTCTGTTTAAAGGAGTATGTGGGGCAGATTGATTTAATATTGTGTCCTCATTTCTGTGCGTGACCTGTGGAGGCTGTCTATAGCAAGATTAGGAAAACAAGCAAATGTTTAATTTTGTGAGGGGGAGTGGAAGGGATTCAAAGGCCCTGCTGCTGTTAGAGAACATGACTGCTGAAAAATAGATGTATTGAAATCCACTCATCAGGAAAAAGAGTCTTGATCAACTCTTGTGTTCCTGCTGCTTTCAGACACACAGATCATGCACATTTCATAAAGAAATCATCAGGAGAAATTAACAACCATTAATTTTTATATTAATTTATTGTCAAATAGGTGGTCAAATATGAATGAATTGCACCACAGAGACACTTCAGACTCTCTCCAGTGCTGCTTCAGGGAGACTGCTGATGGGTCCAGTCCTTTCTTCACCTCTGTGACAGGGTGAAGGGTATGAGTCTTGCCAGATAGAGATGTTAGGGAGCTCTGTGCAATTTAGATGCGCTACCTATGCACAGTACAAATGCTCAGTTCTCTTCTGAGGGCGTGGTGTGATTGGAGGGGTGACGCTGCCTTGGTGTCACCACCTCCCTAAAGGATATGGTGGAGTTTCTGAGTGCTCCATGTAAGACTGAAAAGCATGAACAGATATGCTGAAAAAAACATTTTGCAGAAGTCATTTAGCCCAAGCTACAAAGTTCTGCAGAGGATGTGTCTGAGAGCTTTGTTTTGTGCTTCATCAAACTCGTACAGCCTACATCTAGTTTTTGGGCCACCACAACACTCAGGAATAGTTGCACACTGAAAGCAGAGGGTGAGGACCAGTGGTTCTCTCTGGGTGTGGATGCACCATGGAGGTGGTGAGGCAGCTGAACTTGACACCTGGAAGGATGGAGGCAGTGCCCCTTAGAGCTAACAGCTGGGAGGGAAGGCTCATGCCCACTGCCTCACCTGGAGACCTCTCGCTACTCATGTCAGCTGAGGGATGCAGCAGTGGCAGCTGCAGGAACAGCTCCTGGTCTGACATGCATTGCGGGATGTGATCATCTGAAAACCCTTGTGTGTGGGAACACAATCAGAAAATACTAGTGTGTAGGAAGTGAAATAAAGACCAAATAATGGTCCACAGAATTACTATAATTCACCCTAGTGTTTTTTTCCAGGCTCTCTACACAGTTATCATGGTGGTGCCGGCAGAGTACGGAAGTACACGTGCAAATAGCTAAGTTGTAATTTGCAAGTGCAATTAGCTGGTTTTGTGAGTGCAATCACAGTAATTGCAGGAGCCTAACTTATTGCTTCACTGTTTTTCATCTTGAGAGCAAAGACTAATTAAACATTAATAATAACATTAACAGCAAAATTAACATATATATATTTGAGACCATGAATTATTTGCTTTACTGCAAGTACCTTAAGTGTGAGGGAGACAAAATCCATGTTGAACAAAAAGCAGCTTGCTGCATTTTTTTGGATTCCCCCTACACAGCTGTTTCATCGCCATGCTGGTGTCATAGTTGTAGCAGCAGACAGATTTAGGCAGGGCTGTGTGAGGATTAGGGCTCTTTGTAATGAAATCTAGAGAGCGTGTGCTGTAAGATGGCAAGTAATGCAGGAAGTCATTCTCAGATTCCTATGCATACAATGCTGCATAAATGCACGTAGCACTTTACAAACACTGGAGGAAAGGCAGTCTCTATTCCAGGTAGCTTACCAGCACCTGGACAACAATTTGGCCATGAAATTGTGCAAAGACACTGGGCCACATCTGGCAGATGTAGGAAGGCTTCAAGGGGAAAAATGGTTCTGTGGAGATTTAGGGCATTAGGTGAAAAGGAAATTGGAAGCTTTTCCAAGTGTCATGGGTGGTATGGAAAAGAAGGCACTGAGCCGAGAGTGGGAGAACAGTATTGGCTGTAATAACCAAACTCAAATGTCTATTTTTATTCACAAGCACAGGAAGTTTTCATTTCTTATCTTGCTGTATGACAGATTCATACAATACAGTGTGAGGACGTTGGCTGTTTCTGGATGGCTTTCTGCTCTTTACTTACCTGTACTGCAGCTCTGTCAGTCTGTCGTTGCTTTGAACAGCACAAGGAGTGAACTGTTGGCCAGAAACAATGTCATCTTTGCTTCAGATGAGTGGAAGTGAAACTTGACTCACTAATAGTGCTCATGGTCTGTTAGCCCCTTATCTAAGCTGGGCATAAACCAGCTGTTTATTACAAGCTTTCATCCATGTTTTTAAACCTGGAGATTTAGTTTTCCTCTGGCCAGTGGCCACCTTGCAGCCTTCAGGGTCTGTGTCCTTATTAATTATTAGCCTTTGTGGTCTGTCATTTACTCAGTTTCTGCAAAACAACTTAAAGTCACTGATCAGGACAAACTGTACCAGTCACTAGAGATTTCAAGAAGTACAAATGATCCGTAGTTTACAATGGCTAAAGTAAGAAAGAAATAATAAAAGTCTGAGTTTGAAATGTAAAATGAAACTGCAGAGGAAAGAGACAGAGGCATAGGAATTAAATTCTCCTTAGTATCATGCTGTCATGCTTGAAGAAGCCATCATGACTCAATCACAGGCTGAAATGGCTGCTTTATCAGGTGTGAACCTCCATTTATCCTCTGTTCTGTTAAAGTATATGAAAAATGACTCCTTATTACTGGTAGGGGGGCTGGAATGCTATACTGAGATTGAGCACTTCTGACATACCCAAGCACAGGGGCTGTTGCCTGTCTTTGGCTTTTATGAGTTGCTGCAAATACTTGTCCAGATCTTATAACTGAACAGTTTAGGTCGCTGCTGGGTGCAAAGAAAGCAAGGTATAGTATGGAGAGAGGGATAGTGCAATGAGGCAATACTGGGAAAAGATAGCTTATGTCTGCTCTTGTATTTGTGTACCCTGGCAAAAGCTCTGCTTCTAATGAAAAGCTCCTTGAAAGCATGTGTGTCTGGCAGACCTTAGATAAGCCAAACTAGAAAGCAAAGGAAGAAGGGATGAAGCACTTTGCACCCAAAGGGAGAGAGATGAAGCACTTCACACTATCTGCAGAAGTAGGTAGGGAGGCAAGGCTTGTACCAGAGGCATCACCTTTGAAAGCCTTTCACAATCTGGGATTTGGTATTTGTCTTTATGTAATTAATTGTCAGATGCTTGTTCTGTTACTTAGAGACATAGTCTACCAGAGGAAATGGCCCCTACTAATTGAGCTAAAGGTGGATTTTTATTTCTCTTTGAACAGCTACAGGGGAGGAGGTGAAAGGCAGGAGCCCTGCAACTGTGGGCAAAACTCAGCTGAGACCTCCACATTTTGGACAGCTGGTTTCTCCTGCAATTATAGGCATTTTGATGATGGTTTACAGTTCCTATGTAAGTAATCCTTATCTCTTGTTTAGTGAATGCTCCAGCTGAGCCAGCAATCTGGTATTTTTTGGTAGCTTATGGGAGGCCTAGGGCAAAACAAGAGTGAGGGGGAGGAGCAACCCTTCCGTCTCCCCTCCCCATTCTACAGGCAGCAAGGCTGCTGAAAGGGTAAGGAAGAGGGGAGACATGTTTTGACTTTCCCATGTTGTGCAACTTGCAGCATTTTGACATTGTGCACAAGGATGATGTGAAAAACTGGTTGAAGCTTTTCATAAAGAGAGAACCTAGAGGGATTGTTAATAAATTAGAACTAGGGACATGGGAGAGCAGCAAAAGAGAGCAGGAAGCTGCATTTCATCTTCCTATGTGACTGCACTGACTGTCCCCAAAGTTAGTTACTATCTCAATAGCACCCTTCTGCATCTTCTGCCTCCACTGGTCTCACTGCAAGAGATAGTGCAAAAAAAAAGTCTGAAACAGTCAGTGACCTTTGCTAGTGCTGTACCTGGACAGCAGAGGAAGGATGCTGAGATGAAATGCTTCAGGGAAAATCACTTGAAGTTAAAGCCAAGATCCTGTTATTTCACTGAAGTAATCTTTTCACTCACATACGCTTCCCTTCTCTAGGGTTAATAAGGCCAACTTTGCATTTCTAAAAGGTTGTTTTTAATATTTGAGAACTTGTAATGCCTGCTGCTCTAGTATGTGACATTAATTGGTAAAGCTTTTTTTAGTCACTTCCTTAGGTCAGGCATGTATTTTAATCAGAAAGCTACAAAAATATAAATGAAAGGCATGAGACCTTCCCCGGAGCTTTCTAAAAGTTGTTAGAAACAAAAGGGCACACCCTGTTCAGAAAAGTTTCAGTGCATGCTTCAGCAACCTAATAATACAATGATTTCTTTGAAAACATTAAGGTTTATCTGGTCAGTGTGGTGGATTTGTCACAGTAGAGCTATTTCAGGTCTGGTGTTTCTATATTGCCTCAAGTGGCCATTTGTCTGAAATGTACTGTTCTACGAAGAGCAGGAATTGCCTCACAGGTATTAGATGTGCCCATTACAGTAGGACACAGAAGTCTTTAATAACAATTTAAAACCACTATAATAGTTTCTCCTCACTTAATTTATTTAAATCTCTTCAGTCTTTCCCCTGTGAGTCTAGCTAGTCAGAAGCCCTACGAAAAAGATAACTATTCAGAACAACTTTTTGGTTTTAAGTGCAACACATTACTGATGAATGGTGGGAAATAATCCTGACTGGTTGGGAGGTAGCATGGATGCCTGCTTTTATAATCCCTCACACATGATACCGTATTTTTTTAACCTCTAAGTAATCTCCTTCAAATTATTTGCTCCCAGACTAAGATTTGTTATGATCTTGTAAAGGTGCTGGCATTTACCATTTGACATCTTTGATATGGAATACAACAGCTTCACCTTTTTGTTCCTCATCTTCTCTTCTTACTTACGTTAAACAACTGTTTTTTTGCCAGGGGTCTTTTGTTTTTGATCCCTTGGCTCTTTGTGCCACTCATATTTTGCTGTCAGTCTTGTTGACCACTGTCAGTACCTGATCCCATGAGAACTTCGCCTGGGAAAGTAGAGCTGGGTCTGACACATTGTCTAGGAGCATCCTTGCCTTTACTGCTCATGGCAAGTGTGATGTGTCTTTTTAAAAAGAAAAGTCTTTTTAAAAAGAAAGTGTCTTTTTAAAAGAAAGGTGGCACTTATGCAAAGAAAATTTATCTCTACCATTGTGTCATGATGGAGAGAAATCACTAGGCCCTCCATTTCTTTCTCAGTGGAAGAGAGAGAAAGGCTGTGGTATGGTCCTGGTGATGTTGCAGAGCTGGGATGAACTTATGAATGGGAGAAATTTTCAGAATTTTTTTTTTTTTTTTTTTTAATGATAGCATTTATTCATTTATTTGTCAGGTTTTGGGGAGGAGAGGAGTAATCCTGTACAGGATCCTGTACCTGGCTGACTTTGAGGAGTTTTGAATCATTGTGCCATCAGTTCATGCTACTTTTGGCAAAGGCTCCCATATACTAGACTGAGTCACGATTGCAGATCACTGTCTGGGCTTGAGTACTGTGGCATTTCCTGACTGTCTCCTTAGAAGTGGGATGAGTTTATGGCATATTCCCATTCTGAAATCTAGCCTGGATAATCTGCTTGTATTTTACTCCTTTAAGTCCAAACTGCAAACAAAATCTAAAAGCAGCGTTTTAGGGAGAGGCTTCATCAAGCATCAGATGTGAGGTTGAGGAAGGTCAGCTACACATGCAAGTGGGACATATTTTTTTATCGTAGTGTAGCAAAGAGGTGGAAATGAAACTAAGGGGAAGATTTCTCTTACACTATAACTGTTGTGAGGATGAAAAACAGCTGGGTGGAGAGCAAGCAAGACATCCACAAAGTGATCTGAAAAACAGGCAAAAGCTTAAAAGCTTTTGTTTTCATTAAAAGGAATGCTCTGTAGGCCATTCACCTTGCTACAGGAACGAGACCAGTAAGTAAATATTGTTGCTACAGTTTAAAGGACACTAGAAAATTCCTCTTTTATGAAGAGGAATTACTTGCAAAGGAAGTTTCTCTCACAGACTAACTTGTTTTTAGAGGTTATTTCATCACAGGTATCACAGGGTATCTATCACAGAGTGTCAGGGGTTGGAAGGGACCTTGGAGATCTTCGAGTCCAAGCCCCCTGCCAGAGCAGGATCATACAATCTAGCACAGGTCACAAAGGAATGCATCCAGGCAGGTTTTGAAAATCTCCAGAGAAGGAGACTATTATATTATATAGCAAAGTAATACACAGTTTCTAAAATGTAAGTAGTTTTTGTGTAATAGGGGATTAATAGAATCATAGAATTGCTTAGGTTGGAAAAGACCATCAAGTCTGACCATTAAAATTCATGCAATCATAGATGTCTCAGACTGGAAGGGACATCAACAGATCATACCATTCATCTCCTTGCCCTGAGGTGGGTCAAGTGTACCAATGTCATTCTCAGAAGGTATTTGTTTAACCTATGTGGAAAAGTCTCTGATATTGAAGACTTTGGTGTCAACCTGTTCTAGGGCTTTCAAATTTTTATCATTAGGAAGTGTCTCCAGCTATTCAACTGAAATTCTTTTCTCTGTGATGTAAGCCCATGACTGACTGCCCTGTTGATCATGAACATAGAAAATGGACTTTTCAGTTCTCCATGGCAGACTTTATATATCTGAAGACTATTGTCCTACATCCCCTCTTCTTCAGACTAAGCAATGCTAATTCTTTCACTTTATACTCTCAGGTAACTTTTCAGACATCCCATCTTTCTCATTTTTCCCTTTGGAATATTCACAGAAAATACTTGTTTCAGCGCGGTTCCTTACCAAAGAATCTGTAAAGAGAGGTTGTGGATAGAGCTTTGGCAATTGCTGTATCTTTTGAATTCAGAGGGTGTAAAAACTGAAAATGAAGACTGATGCAGGTTGCTCTGAAATGTCAAGCTGACAAGGAGTCCAGAGAAACAGATTCATTGTGTTTGACCTTATTGGTCAATTTGAAGTGAGTTGTAATATCCAGATAGTCAAAATCTAGTCTTCAAAACACTTCTGTGTATTTAAAAAAACTCAGTAGATTGTAAGCACATACTTGCATTACATTCATTAACATCTTCTCTACTTTGAAACTTTTCCTTAACTCTAAATGCTTCTTCACAGCTATAAGGTTTATTTTTTAATTCCCGTTTTTCTTTTTCTCTTACTAAAATGATAACCTTACCTTCCACTCAATCACCTGACTCCAGTAGCTTGTGCTGTAAGAAAAGCACCATATGCAATTAATAAAGTTACTGGATGTGGTTACTGGATTTTCTCGGAGGGTGACTGGCTTGACTAGTAATGTGGTTTCCACCACTATAGAATTTAAATCAATTCTTTTCTAATATCACAGATGTATTAAAAACCAATTTCTGATAAAAAGCCACTGTATCCTGCTGGGTGTTCATTTCCTTGCCAAAAGCTAATAGGCAGGGTGGAGTTACTACTCACTGCCAATAGTTGGCCAGTTCACTTCAGCTTCCCTTTCTGTCCTTTGTCAAAAAGCCTAGGGGTAACTAGAGCTGTAGCTTGAGCAAAAATGTTATTCTCCACCCATGTTTGGAGGGTTGTGTTACTCTCTGTACAAAGGAGTATTTTATGACAATGCCTTGAACTGATTTTGTTGTTTTAAAGATTATCTTCTGCTGAAAACCCCTACATCCCACTGCTTGTTTTTCTGCCCTGCCAGTCCCTTCAGCCTTTACTTTTATTGCTGACATTTTATATTCTTCTTCTTGTTGCCTGATCTGGCCGACCTGATAACTTCTGTAGTTTTGTTGTTCTTTTTTCCCCTCCTGCCCTCCCCCTCACTTGCATTTGCTGCCCATGGTACGTTACAGTTTTCAGCACAGCAGGAAAGGAAGATGGAAGGATTAATCAGGGGCTTCTCTATAAAAATATGAAATCTAAAAGCCAGACTGAATGGCTTAGGTTGTATAACCTTACTTTCCAAGTCACTAGTGTGAGCTGTGAAGCCTCTGATGGGTGGTCTTGTCCAGATAATCAGCAGAAAAATTTGTAATTTGTACGCATTCCCCACAGTCCCATCTGGCAGCTCCTTTTTGGCAGCTGTGGTGGGGATGCCAAGATTGAAATGGTGCATTAGTATCTTCTTGCCCTGTTAAAATGAGTCCTTCTGAGCTGCTCTCGTGCCTGCTGGTAGGCAAGCGTCTCTGGCACTGCTCTTGACAGAGGGGCTTGCTTTCGTTTTATTGAATGTGCACGTGCCCTGATGGCAGCAACCAACTTCTCTTAGCTCCAAACAGCATATGCTCACATGTGTCCCAAATAAACCACCTACTAAAGTGATTCTGGGAGCCTAGGAGAAAAGTTTCCCTGCCCTCTGCCCCTTCAATCTTAATCTGCCCATGTTTGTGCTGGGGCACACGTGCGTTCAGCAGACATAGGAAATGGGGAAAGGCAGGCTGCAAAGAATAAAACTCATCAGGGTTGTGGTCCTGCTGCTTTGGAGGAAGGGGTGGAGACCCATCAAAGTGAGGACTCCTGCTGCCTATGCTCATCACCACCTTTGCCTTGCCAGATGTGTAACAGCTGCAGTCACACATCGGAGAGCATTTTAAGAAGCTGCTGAGTTACACGGGGATGCAATACAGAGTGGGAGCCAGTAAAAAAGGCTGAGGCAGACCACATTTGGACAAGACTGTTTGCAGCATGTGAAGGCCATTTTTTTTTTTTTAGTTGGTGGGGTTTTTTAGTTTGTTTGTTGGTTTCTGTTTGGTTTTTTTTTTGGTTGTTTTTTTTTTTTATGTAGTGCTTTCATTATGTTTGTTTGAAAGCAGAAGTCTTAAAATGGCATCTCTTTGCTATAGAATCATAGAATGCTTTGGGTTGGAAGGGACCTTTAAAGGTTATCTAGACCAATCCCCTCTGGCAGTGAGCAGGGACATCTTCAACTAGATCAGGTTGCTCAGAGTCCTGTCCAACTTGATCTTGAATGTTTCCAGGGATGAGGCGTCTGCCACCTCTCTGGGCAACCTGTTAGAGTATTCACCACCCTCGCTGTAAAAAATTTCCTCCTTATATCAAGTCTACTTTCTTTTAGTTTAAAACCATTAGCCCTTGTACTGTTTCCCCCTTCTTTCTTATAAGCTCCCTTTGAGTACTGAAAGGCCACAGAAAAGTCTCCCCAGAGCCTTCTTTTCTCCAAGGTGAACAATCCTAACACTGTCAGTCCTTCTTTGCAGGACAGGTGTTCCAGCCCCTCTGTTCATTTTTGTGACCCTCCTGTGAACACACTTCAACATGTCTGTCTTGTGCTGAGGACTCCAGAGCAGGACACTGTACTCTATGTTGGGTCTGAGCAGAGTAGAAGGACAGAATCACCTCCCTCAACCTGCTGGCCACACTTCTTTTGATGCAGCCCAGGACATGGTTAGTCTTCTGGACTGCGAGTGCACATTGCTGGCTCATGTTCAGTGTTTGATCCACCAGTACCCACAAGTCCTTCCTGGGAGAGCTTCTCTCAATCCACTTGTCACTCAGTCTGTACTGATAGCAGAGGCTGCCCTGACCCATATCAGGACCTTGCACTTGGCCTTGTTGAACCTCATGAAGTTCACGTGGGATGAACATGGATGTTCTAGTGGTACTGTGAAGGTGTTTCCACTGCTACAGGTACTCATAGCACAAAGGAGAAATAAATTACTGTTGTGAAATATTTTATATCAGTGCCACTACATCTGTGCCCACGCTTTAATTTTACAGATATAACATCACACCCCCAGCTGAAGTAGTCAAACCATTATGGAAACTTTGACTAGAACAAGTCTTAGAGGTACTAAAATCCAGAGGGACTGGCTTAGCTTGTACCACCAAGTTATTTAAACTAACCCAGTGGATTTTTGCATGAAGTAATTGAGGGAGCTGCTTACCTTTCAGGATAGAGAGGGAAGAGGAAGAAGAATGTCTGCTAACTGCAGTAGGGTAGGGTGACAACTGACTGCAGGCAATGGGGGAGGGTCTCTCCCATAAGCAGGTTTATCCATGGAAAACTGTTCAAGGACTGAGCCATGTCAACAAGCATTTAAATATGTACTGAGCTTGCCTTGCTTGTTTTCCTCAAGGAAAACTATTGCAAGATTTGTAGGTGGTATATTGTACTGTCTTGAGCAGAGCTGAAGATGTCCTACACTAGAACAGATTGCCCAGAGAAGTTGTGGGTGCTCCATCACTGGATGTGTTCAAATCCAGGTTGGAAGGGGCCTTGAGCAACCTGGTCTAGTGGGAGGTGTCCCTGCCATGGCAGGGTAGTTGGAACTAGGTCACCATTAAGGCCCCTACCAATCCAAACCATTCTCTAATAGTTTGTGGCTAACTGCACAAAAATGAAGGCCTGTCTTCTGAGCATTATGCTATGACTGAAACATGTAAATTGATAAATAAAGCCAGGCATGCGTTTCTGCTAGTACTTAGGATTTTAATGCAGTGACCAATGAATTGCAAATGCAGGTCATAAGCTCAGTACACTGCATTGGGATTTTTGTAATGAGTAAGGTTAGAAGTGATGAAATGCAGCTGAGGAGCATGCTCAAAATTTACTTTTGCTTTTAGCTCACCCAGAATAAATATGAATAAATCCATCAGCTCTTCACCCTTTTGTACTCCTTTGTGCATAGTGGCTAATATTCCTGCTCTATTTTTATTGCTGTGGTGTGGTTACAGGATTAACATCAGTGTTGGTTCACTGATTGGCCATTTCAGAAGCCTTACTGACTCCATGCTCAGAAACAAAGGGACTGTCCTTGCAGTGTTGCAGTTCACCAGATTATCAGTCTGCTCCTAGGCTGAGCTAGTTGTGGAATAACCTTTGTTGGAATGGGTCCTATTTCTATAAGAGCTTTGGCAAACATTTGACTTGGATTTTTTCTTTGTAGTTATTAGAATGTTGGCTTAGCTCTGTGAAGCTGAGTTGGTGCAGCTTTCTCAGCCTCAGCAGCCACTGTTGCATGTCCAGCTGCAGAGCATCTCTCCTTTCTCTCATTTGTATGAGGTTGTACCTGTAGAGGAGGAGGTGTGCCTCAGCCACATCCCTTCCTCCCACATGAGCCGTGGGTATTCCTCAGCTTTGTGCTAGGCAGTGTGTGAGTAACATCAGTTCTCCTACCTCTACCCCCTAAATCCAGGGGGCTGGATTTAGACTGTGCTGATGTCTGTGAACATCATTTCTCTGTTGAAAGCTTTGTTATCCTAACTGGCGAGATGTCCTTCTTTTCAGGACAGCTTGCCATCTTGACATGGCTAATGAAGTACAAATAAAGAACAATATAACTAAAGAAACAGATGAAAGCAACAAAGACATTTTCTTTGCTCCTAAATAGTACAGAGGTGGGTGACGTGGGACTTCTTTTGCACAAAGAGGTGAAGACCTGAGATACTTCTGGCATTGCCTTATTTGTCATTTTTTAAAGGTTGACTCTTCTAAATCTGACTCTTCTAATTCACCTTTCATGTTGTTATGGGTTCCTAAAGTAAGGCATTACTGTTAATGTTTGACTGAGATATGTGGGAATGAATATTTATTTCAGAAAGCAAATCAAAGAAGCCTACTCATGTCTATCCATCCTCCCTCAGCTGTGAAGCTAGTAGGCAGTATCCTGAAAGGAAAACAGGTCTTTGAATCTTAAAACCTGCTCTGTGTGACCTTTGAAAGGAAATAGCCAAGAAACTCAAAGCTTTTTAAAAGCAGCTGTTTGTTATTTTTTTTTAACAGAACCCTTTCAGATCTTGACATGGCTTGGGAAAGTTAATGTTTGGTAGGCTGAGTAGCTGAGTGCTAAGTGCTTCACCTTCTAGCTTAGATGGAGGATGAGGACACCACCACCTGCCATCTGCAGAGCCTGCTGGGCCTATACTGAAATACAGTCAGGTCTTTACCCATACTGGAATTGATAGCTGTCTGCCCACTGCAACCCCAGTTTTGCAGCCGGCAGGACAGCCTGAAAAGGCTGGCCAAATATTGCAAAAGGCAGCTTCACTTGAGCACCCCGATGCTACAACCAGAGTACTATGAGGACACAAGCCTAGTTAGCATAGAACCTGCTGGGGTGTACGTGACAAGGCAGTGACTGTGATGCAGCTGCACCCTGAGGACAGCACAGGGCTCCCTCAAAGGCTGCAGGTGTCAGGCTCAGCAGCCATCGGGGCAGCTCCAGGGGGAGAGGCAGCAGCGCCAGAAGCTGTAAAACAAGTACTAACCTGTTTGAGGAAATGTGGCAGCCTGTTTCTTGAGGTCATTATGATACAGTCAGCTCTAAAACTGACAGCTGAAATGACTAAAACTAGTCATTTCCTATGGACTGCTGTAGCCTTCACAATTTTTCAACATTTGGTGTGCATGCGGAGCTCATAGCCATATTTGTTCTCTGTCGTCTGCAAGTGCAGTTGGAGGGATGGACTCTCCCCCATACTGCTCAGTGTGTGTGTGCTCTTTCTGACTCTGTTTTTCCTCTTTGACTTTTCTATGCACAGAAGATGCATTTCTCTTGGACTGCCTGTGAAGACTCAGCCTTGCTGTTGATCCCTGCATGGGATCAAACCCGATTGGCTTCGTTGGTACTTGTGTGTCCTTATGAATATGAGCTATCCCGGGAGCTAATCTGTACATTTTGCACAAAGATAATTCAGTTTAATGAAATGCTGTCTTAAAACTGCAGGTGGGATGCTGTTTAGGGGCTGTGTCTTGCCTGAGCCAAGACAATTACAATGCTTGGTGTGTTGAGGGCTTGGATTGAAATCATCGCCAGGAGGAAACTTTATTCAGCTCCTGTTTGGATATGCAGAAAATCAGATCAGCTGTGGTCAGTGGGGTCTCTTCATAAAAATATTATACTGCAGTGGCCCTGGTGTGGAGGATATTTTAGTCTGTCTTTTTTTTTTTCCTTCTTTTGGGTTTTGTTGTTGTTTTTTTTCACTTAAGTTAAAGTGTCAGTTGCTATCATTTTGGTCTGTGTTTCTGAACATCCTTTTAGCGTTCCCAGTTAAGCAGTGTCACTGAACCAATACTGTAACAGTCTTGCTCCATTAACTATTACTGTTTTCTGAAGAGTTAATGTAAATGAGTGTGATCAGGAGGAGAAAAACAAGGGGAATTTGACTGTTCCTCCTGTTAAAGCTCTGCCCAGCACTACATATTTTATTTTAAGTCCAGCACTAAGGGAGATTGATAGTATAAGATGAAAGGTCTGTGTGATCTCATGGCTGGTAATAATGACTGAGGGACCTCTTATTTCCTCCCCCCTGTGCTCCCAGTCTCAGTCGTATTTTGAATGTTCTTCACTTCAGTGCATTGTTTAAAGCCCACAGGTCTGGGCTTCTTTACAAGGCTTTTTTGTGGTGCAATTTAGTCTGATTGAAACCACATTTTTATATGTGTCAAAACCAGTTCAGCGGTTAAAAAGAAATCATAGTATCGATTGGATCATATTTCCTAAGTGGATGTCACTGGCTAATTCTTTTGTTATACCATTTAGCTACACAGGATTAAGCGAGTGGTTACTATTAAGCAGTTACATATGGGTCCTATTAATTCACACATTCTGGCATTGCTTTTTGACTAATATCTTGTCAAATAGGTTAGAATTTCAAAATATTTAAGTCACCAAGCTGCAAGGACCCTTCATTTCCAAAGCAAAAGCTAGTCCACTTAGGGGTCCACAGGTTAGCATAGTGTTGACAATTGAAGGGAATTCTGTTTGTTAAAAAGGTGGTTTGCAGAACAAAGTACTTTTTTTTTTTTTTTTTTAACTCTCATTAGGCTTCCTGCAGTGCAAGGAAATGAATAGATATGGTTTGCAAAAAGAGCTAAGGATGAAAAAGATGACTTCTGCATTTCCTGTTGTCTTCTAGCACACATCTCCTGGAATGAAATCCTCACCTTCTTCCCAAACTTTATTTCACTCCTTCTGGAACAGGCTCCTTGTCATTTTATCATTCTAAATTAACATGATTTCACCTTTGATGGATATTGGGTTGATCTCTGCTGTCATGGCCTATGATGAACCTTTTTTTTAATCTCTCTCTTCCGTGTCAACAAGCTGTGGGGTCTATTTGAAAATGCTTCCATCCTTTTTGGACCCAGGGTTACAGGGTGGGGAGAAAAAGAGGAGATGCTGTGAGGCTTCAGAGCAGGGGGGACAGTGCAGTTTGAGGGACACCCACCCTGTTCTTTCAGCCCTTACTTTCTGTTGAGCTGTTTTCATGTAGGTTCTCCAGAGGCCTCTGTTCTTTCAACTCTTTCTGGTGGGAGGACAAGACTTCTTTGGAGAGGCAAGAGCTCAGTCAGGGTGAGGAGCAGCTCAAGTGCAGTTGCCTCACAGCCCTGGGACTTGGCACCTCTGTGACGTCAGAGAGGAGCATGAGCTCTGCTTCTTGGGAAAGCTGCTGCCAAAACCCCCATGCTAGCAAAGGAAGGATCTTTCAGCCTCTTGGTAGGGGACAGGAGAATTCATTTAAGTGGATTAGGGGAATGAAATAATACCGACTCAGGACAAAGTTCAGCAACAGAAGGACTAAACCAAAAGACACAGGTCACTGCCCATTTTCTCAAAGGAGTCTCAGCTATAAAAAAAAAAAATAGGAGCCACTGACCTAAAACATGACATGACAGCCCTTTCACAAGAGCATCCATAAAGTCCTGCTTCATCTATTGGTGGTTGTGAATGTGTTCAATCTGCAAAAACAAACAAACAAAAAAACCAAACAAAACCACAACACCACCAATTATAGTCTCCATCTAACTGCTCCATCTCCCAGACACTGCTAACTTTTCCAGGGAGGAGCAGTATCTTCTTTGGTGTCTGAAATGCAATCAGTATGTGGCAGGTATGGCCCTAAAAACTGCAGTGAGGCTACGTTCCTTGTTCTCTGGCTGCTTCTGACTGACTCTGGGTTTTGGTTTTTTGTGAGACATTTGTGGGGCTGAGGTATGAGTGTGCCTTGTGAAGCCAGGACAGAGTTAATTTTCTCCTCTTGGCTGGTTCTTTAAAGCAGAGTTCCCACCAGCAGAGCTGCACTTCTTTTGCCTCCCACCCAGTTCTTCTTCAGAAGGGAGCTTTTCTTTTCCCTCTCTTTATGGATTTTTGGTAAACATGCCATGTTGCAACAGAATGAGCCAATGAAAGTCAAAACTTCCTCTTCTCCAGTCTGTAAACATTTCCTGGAACAATATGCTCAGCTTTGAAATCCTTTCCAAAGAGTATCTGAAGACCTCCCTCCCTCTTTCTGTGAGTCACTTGATCAGAGCATCATTCCCTTTTCTTCTGCTTAAGCCACTTCCAGGCAACCTTGTTAAAGCAATAAGGTTTTAGTGTAAGGGAAACCACTGCCAGGTTAGCCATTCCCTTGGGATACGCAGCTTGTTACTGGCTGTTTGAGCTTCTTGGGAGTCTTTGGGCTCCAGTCCCAGGTCACAGACTCTCAGAGCACCAAATTTTTCTTTGACACTGTGTGTTAGTCAGGATAAAGTTCATGGGCACAATACAGTAGGCTGCACTTTTTTTTACTCTTAAAACTAGTTAGCTATTTGCTCCTTCTGCCCTGTTGGTAATCCATTACATATTAGACCTTACTTCATTTTGTAGCAGAAGTGAAAACTGAAGGAGAATTTAAATAATACAAAGCAAATAAGCTGTCTTTTAAGCTATCTACTCTTAACTTGCTAGGGGTGCAAAAGGGCTAGCCCTAGTGATGGGGTCATGCCAATGGCAAGGACCACAGGTGAATGAAGTGAGCTGGAGGAATCTTGCGAAGTCATTAACTGGGAAAACCAGAGCTTGCAGATCTTGGCACCATGTCTGTGTTACGGGGACACACCAATGGCTGTGGCTGTGCCCAGGGGGGACATATGGGAGATGCAATGAGGGTGGCTTGACCACGTGCTGAATGGCTGGTGGAGAGCTTACACTACTGCTCCCAGATGGTTGAACTTTCTCTTCACTTATTTGGGCTGGTAGGGAAGTTCAAGTTCTCCAAGCTTTTCCAGAGACCTGAACTACCACAGTACAAGAGGAAAGAGCTAACCTGGAGCTCTGCTGTGATAGGAGTAAATCCTCAGCCTGTGGATCTGTTGCTCATTTAGGTTGGTGTATGATTAATAAAATTGGGTAGACCTTCTGCTTTTGTTAGGGGTATGTGCTGACTCTCCAGATGTAATCAAGGCTGATGTTTACTGTAAAGGAAATTACATTGCATTTAACTTTCCAGATTTAAGGAGGTGTTGGGTGGAAAAAGAGTTAAAGCACTTCTAAAGCTTTTCTCTTACACTTCCACCTTTAGAAAAGAAGCACGTCAGTTAACAGCAGCTTTGTGAAGTTGCCTCTTTCCATGTGTAGTGTTTTGTCCCTGAAATATTACTTGCCATACTTACTCTTATTTGACTAGAGGAGAAAAGATGCTTCCTTTTTTTCTCTTCCTTTTCCTTCTCCTTGTGGTCACTTCAACTTGACAGACTGTGATGAAGAAAGAGATGGGTCCTGGCAGGATGTGCCTCACTGGGGGCTGTGCATCTCTGGAATTTATTACCCTGGTTTGGGTTGAGCTCAGATCTGCAGTATGGTGCAGAAGACATCCGTTCATGAGAGCTGTGGCTGTGCTTCCCAGACCAATTAAGGGAGAGAATGGATCTCTTTTTTTTTCCAAGGTGGTTGGCTGGAAGATTTTCTTTCTAATGATGATTTGAAGGCTCATGGGGTTTGGTTGTATGATTAATTATGCGTTAAGATGCCTAGAGCCTCCAAGAAGCAGGATTATTATTTACTAACATCAGAATACCAGTAAATATAATGAAGTGAAGCTTTAAATAAGCATGGAAGAAACAGTGGAGGACATTTTCTGCTGAACATAAGCAGTTTTGCATGGGGCTGAGACTCTTGTGAAATGCAAAAGGGAGCTAATCTACCCATCTCCCAAGGGACTCAAGTCACAGAAGATCAAGACACAATGAGATGGAAAGAGAGACGAAGAGAGAAGAGGTCTTCCTGTCGTGGATGCAGAGCAGGAGCCTGACTTTAGGAGCTCCAGTTCTCCGTGGGCAAAAAGCTAGTCTTTGTGAATATCCCTCCTTTTCCTTGTTTCTGTTCTGGTATAACTAAACATCTCTGGCACTCAACAACCTGGGCAGCACTGTGGTGTTCTCAGGTACATTCCAAAGGTTGGAAGGTGGAAGAGCACAATCAAAAGGAAGGTGCTTTGCATTATTCTGGAAAGCTTTACTATGAACTTCAACCTTGAACGTTAAAAAAACCCAGAACCAACTCATCTCCTATTTTAAGTCTCTTTTTCTTTCCATACATAATAATTGAAGTCACTCCCTCATTTTCACAGAAATAACGTAAAGGGTGTGACTGAATAGGAGCTTTGTGAAAGTAATAACACTTTGTTCTGCTTGACGATCCATCTGATACGGACTTTGCCCTCTACAAGTGTGGCTGGAGTCTGTTCCAAGAGCTATAGAATCTGGGAAGGCTTGAATGTAAAAACAAATACTTCAGTGCAGGAGAGGCAGCCTGGTTGTTGTAAATGCCTTGCCTGCCAAAAAGCTGGTAATAGCATGTTGGCCAGGCATCTTTGCTTTCCTAATTGGAACCACAGGCTTTTGATTACAAACCTTAAGAATAACAGTACCTCCACTAATTTATACTCCCCTTCTAACTTCCATGGTGTGATTTCTTGACGGAGTCTTTGCCAGTGCAGGCTGTCTGCATTTGTCTCCCCTTTCATCTGTGGGCCCTCTTGTATACTTCAGACCACTGCATCCTTTCATCAGCATTGAATTCTGTGTGGACTGATGTTTAGTGAGAGTTTGAGATTGATGTGAAAGGTTTGTGCAGGTTTGTGTGAAGATTCACTGAAAAGAGGGATGAGTAAGTAATGAGGCTAAGATTGCTGCTGTTTGGCATTGGATAGCATATTGAGTTCGTATGGTGCTCTTTCTTTTCTTTTTTTTTTTTTTTTAATTTTCAAATGCTGATAGTGTCAACATAATCAGGGATGCACCAATATTGTGATATTTTAGCAGTTTTGACCAGATAAAGGAGCTGTGCAGTAAGTACAAAAGGTTGATGCTAGATCTCTAGAACAGAAATGGCTTTAAAAGGCTGGCATTTTGAAGTTGGCACTGGATTTCAGAATCATGAGATCACTGAGAAGTAGGTAGAGTATGCCAGACTTTTCAGATAGCCTTCCCCAGGACACAGTGGACTCAGTAAGTCCATCATTTGTACCCAGACATGTTGTCTGGGCAAATTCTGATACTGGATTTTTTCCATCGGACAATGCCAACTTTAAATCAGGCACAATTTTGGTGGACACCAGGCAGCTTCCTGAGAAAACTTTCCCTACAGTGCAGTATCTGAAACCCACCTTATTCCCTGCCAGCTCCCCACATAGCCAGCAGGCATGTGGGAGCCAGGGCCAGGGAAGTGTCAGGTCTATGTCTTTGATAGCCTGCCTGTGCAGGCTCTATGGCTGTGATGATGCTTGGAAAACATGAAACATGGGTATTTCATGCCATGCAAATCACTGTCTATGCTGACCCACTCTTGTGCCTGTGTGTGGCAAATTATTTACCTTGGACCTACAACTCTCCATCAATATTTTTTTTCAGTAGCTTCAACAGAAAACTCTTTGAATAGATTAAAATCAATGGTCCTTACTTCACCCATGGGCAGTGCAGTACCAGTGTGTGCCACATTAGCTCTCTTGCTTTGCAAGTGCTGTGAAAAAATTTCACTAGTATCTCCAATTAGCAGTACCAGCATCTAGTACCCAGATATCTTCAGTGGCAGCACCTATGGGATTAAATACGATAGCAGTGGTTGACACTGCTCCCCACACATACCCACCCTACAAAAAAAAAGAGCTGTCATGGTAGCTAAGACAGTGCCTCTTTCAGAAAACGTATTCTTCTGCCATCCAGTGTCTTGACTTTTAGCTTTCCCAATTCATTTTCCCAGGCTGTTTCATATCAGAGAGTCTGCTTTTTCAAGGCAATATATTTTAAAAATGGGCAAAATGGGAAGAGCAGTAAACATTTCAGATTGTGAGGGCCATTCTACTTTCACAGTGCTCTTTGGAAGTCTGCGGTACCCTGAGTTTAGGGTGTAGAAGCCACATGGTACTGCTTAGCTGAGCCAACACATAGTTAACTAGTTGTAAATTCAGTTTCTCAATGAATAGAAGTCCATCACAAGATTCGTGTCCAAGTTGTCCATCTGTGCTAACTTAGGCAATTTCTATTCTTCTGCCTTTCTTTAATCATGGGTGTTTGTCAGCAGAGCCAAAAGTGGAAAGTCTCTGCCTCAACTAAACCAAGGGGAAGGAATAAAACCTCTTTTTGTTTCTCCTGAAGCTTCCTTTCCCCATGGGAGTCTCTAAATGGTACCAATCAACAGCTTTGAAATGCTGGCAGCAGCAGCTGGGAGAGATGGCATGCCGATGTGGGACTTGACACACCACCACCTTTTCTGCCGTCACAGCTAAAAATCTCATTTTTAACACTTTGGAACAAATAATATGTTTAAGTAGCCATTAATTTGTAGCTGACACCTTCTCTCAGTGCTTCTGACAGCCTGCATATTTCCTTTGCAGAGTGTCATGCTGCTTCTGTTTAGAAGCTAATAATACAATTTTCATAGTTATTACACAGGCTGTTTGGCTCTGAGGTTTCCTAAGAGTCTAAGCAGTGCCAGAATTTCTTACTCAAAGCTTTGGCAAGCTGTAAGTGAACAGCATTCATTGGTCACTGTGCTGATGAGGGCTGGGATAGGGAGGTGGGCAAGATACCTACAGAAACTTCAATTAAATATTGAAATCTGAACAACTCAAGGTTTAGTTTGAACAAAGTCCTCTCACTATCCTGCAAATATTTGCAGGCCTAGGTAATGGTGCACAGTGCATAATTTGATTCCATTTGAATCCAAAAGGTCGTTTCATATTATGATCACTTAGAAACCTTTTTCTACTGGTAACAACTCCCCTTGCCAAAGGTTTGGGAATGAGGATTATGTGGAAAGTGCTTGGCCACCACTGGTGTCTCTCTTCTGACTGATATAGGAGTTCTACATAAATTTGAGTCTCAAGAGCAATAAAAACCCAGTGCAGATGCAAGGACAGAAAATACGGTCTGGTAAACTCCCTGTCTTATGTAGGCTGGTGCCCGTCAAGTTTGTGAGAACTTGAATGCCAACCTTGTTTATGTTCAGGCTTAGAGACTTAAACCTTCCTCCTTCTTCAGCTGCTAATAGAAAAAAAAATTGAGCAAGATTGCAGAGGCACCACACACTCATAAGTTAGGAAATGCCCTTGTGTCTCTGCATTATAAGAAGCCTTAATTACCAGAATAGTAGCAATTATGGCATGGAAAATTTCAGCCCGTGCAGTTAGAAGTTTGAACAGAAAGCCTTAATAAGCAGCTGAAAAATTACACTGGGAAGGGTTGCTTTCTACCTCTGATGACATGCTATTGGATCCCCTGTGCTGTAGGAGATCTTAATGTATCTTTGCCTCTCTCTTCACATACTAGTTAACATAAATGTTCCCACTCCTGCTTGCTTTGTAGCCTCTTAACTTTTGAGGGCAGTTGAGCAGTTTGGGCTGTGGCAGTGTGTTCCCATGAAAGGGAAAGAATGGTATTTTATATATTGTATTTTTTTATATATCTGAGATTGTGGTCTTCAGCAAAGGGAGGTTGCTTCCAGTGAAGCAGTAACAGGTCCCTAGCAGGTGACACCCTGGCAGGTGACAGCTGGTTTCACTACAGAATAGAGATACATGTTTAAGTCCTGTTCTTGCTGAAGTTATCATCAAGACTGACTTGGCTTTCATTAAAAGAAAAAAATAAAATCAGGCTAATAGTCCAAACCTGACTGCAAATGCAAACTACATCTGAAAATGAGGTGAAACAGCAGCTGGGAGACTTATTCCATGGATTTTTACAAATAGGTACGTCAGACATTTGCAGTATAAAGAACGCTGCCAAGGATGTGTGCCGTAGGGTAGAAAAAAATCCACTTGTCCTTGAGGCTGCCTAAGGAGCTGTCTGCAGTAATTGTCCGCTGCTTTTGCAGGTTTTGAAACTTGAAGTCTAAAAAGTTTCTAACCCTTGCAGGACCTGCAAAAAATGGAGAGAGCATGAGGTGGTCCTGCGCTGCGGCAGAGTGGCCGCTGACAAGCGCCTTGGCCGTTTTCACTGCTGCTATTTCAGATTATGTGGGTGGCAGGGAAACAAGCAGGAATTAGGTCAATTTAGCTCTTGCTGCTGCTTGGGAAAGCAAAGAGCAGCTGCTGAGACAACTGCAGGAGCTATTCCCTCTAGAAGAGCAGACAAAAATTGAAGCTGGGGGATGGGTTAGGACAGTGAGCAGTGGTGTGAGGGGAAGGGAGATCAGCTGCTGGAGTTGCATAGACTGGGAGTGGGCATTGCCTCAGGTGGATGGGGCATGCCTTGGGGTTGCACACTCATGTAAATAGGTCTGGGGATGCAGTAACAGCATCGTCTCGCATCCTGGGAAAGGAAAAGGAGGGAGATGGGTTTAGTTTCTGCCCTGCAACTGCCCTGAAAATTTTTCCTCTTCCCTTATCATCTTCTATTTGCATCTGCAGTGCTGAGGCGGAGCTAAGATCTGTATTTATGGAGAAACATAGATACTCTAGTTTGGTACTGCTTGAATCTTTGGTAACTGATACAGAGGAGCTGGCTTTCTAGGTAGAGCACATGCAAAGCTACCAGGACACTCTCTCTCCAGGGCATTGCAGGGATGTTGTAGTGCTTATCGGAGGGGTGTATTTTTGGGAAGGAACAGATACCTTGAACAAAACACAGCTGCGTGGAGGCAAACAGGCTGCAATTGCTTTCTGCTTAGGGTGACCTACTATTTTCTTTTTTTCCCCTTTATCCAGGTGAGTTCTTTTGGTCCAGGCTCAGCAAGCCTCTGGATCCATCTGTATCAGCAGGACTGGAAGGGCACTGCAGCAGGTAGAAGTGGGCAGCAGGTGAGGAGGAGAGAATGTGGCAGCACAAGGAGCCCATGGGGCTGCTCAAGTCTCCTCTGAAACCACAGCCTAAGAGGGAAAGATGGCCCAAAATGAATACAAGATTTCCCTCACTTCTCCCCTTTAGATATAGCACCTGAAAAAAAAGATCTTGTCTGGAGCCTTGCAAAAGAGTAGACCCATTTGCTGTCTCCCTGGTAGCTGGCAAGGTTATAGTCAATCATCCACCATATGCACAGCCCCAAAGGTAGGCTCCAGTGGGTTTGCTAATAGTAGTAGCACAAAAGAAAGGAAGAGAATTTGCTCTTCTGTTTTATAATCCATTGATTTTCAGACATTGCAAGTTGGTAAAACAAAATACATAAAGTCTGGGTGTACAGAAGGTAAAAATCTGCCACCACAAATGGTAATGTTGTTTTAATTATGCTAGGGCTTGAATGAGGGTTGCAGGCAGGCTTTCTGCTCCACACTCTGGGGCTCAGTGGGTGCCAACGTTAATTCTCTTTGTACATCTTTCCTGGTCCCACCAACTGCCAGGCCGCAATAAAGTTATGTCCGAGTCACTGGTTCCCAAAAGGATGACAAGTAGGTTGTGTGTAGCTGAAAAGGACAATGCTGGTCCTCCACTGATTTTGCCAGCTCGGGTCTGGACTTGGGCCATAACTGCATGATAAATCCAAATGAATGCTGCTGGCTGTTTAAGCAAGCTGAGCAGCTCTAGGGAGGAGGAGAGGCACACAGATGAAAAGTGGGCTGGGATGTCAACAGGAAAGCTACAGGCCCTGTTTTGGCTTTCAGCACACAGAATGGTCACTGGAAAGACACAATGGATCTTGTTCACAGCTGCGCTGCAGAGGAGCAGGAGGATGCCTTTTTCAGAGGCCATGACAAGCAGGCTAGTAGCTGCTGACATGGGTCACCAGTCTGTGAGCTTTGGCTCTGTTGACACCATCTTGCTTAGCGCTGCTGTGAATTACTGAGTCTGCAGTGCAAATATGGAGGAGAAAGGTGCTTTTCAGTTTGGGGTTTTTTTGTTTTGTTCTTTCAGTTTGCTTAGACCAATAAAGCAAACTTCTGTGGTTACAAGTTAAAATCTAGCATATATGTAGCTGATGGGACAGCTGGTGTTGAGCCCAGGAAACCTCTGCTGTGGTTCATGGCAGTTCCTGATGACTCTATCCCATACTCAGTGAGGGGATGCCTGTGGTCTCATTGCGTATCATGGCATCTCACATTACATCATCACATGTTGTGATGGCTTTTGACTTTCTTAGCAAATGATGAACCTTAGCCTGAGGAGAGGTCTGAGCTCCACTCTTCCAGCTGAACCAGATAGTGGCCAATTGCAAATTGCTGAGTTTTCTGCCTTCTTGGCTTCCTGCACAGGAGATAGGCTCAGGGCTTAAGCACAGAAATCTTCCTTCCTCATGCTTAATTCTGCCCTATTTGTTTGCTGATACCACCTAGGCTGTGTATGCACCAAAGTAACATGGGGAGAGTCTTCCTGACCTGATGCTGTATCTTTTTCCCATGGGCTAGATTTGGTTGCACAGTCCCAACACAAGTGATGTCTCCAGCTGTGACATGGCTGCTTTCTTCCAGCTTGCATTTATATTAGAATGCATTCAAGCATAATGCAATGATTTGTGGCAAATATTTGCAGAATATTGATAGTCGAGTTAGTCAAAGTCTAGAATAAGAGGTGAATATCTGATGGAATGTTTAATTTAAAAAAAATGGTGCCAGAATTTGCATAAAATATTTGTTAAAAATACATTACAAGCTGATTCCTAGCCTGCAGCTCTGCTTTGAATTTAGTAAAGGAGAGGTATTTTGGTGTTGCAGACAAAAGCTGTAGAGTTGAGTCCTGGCTGATTACTTGTAGTGGTTGACCTAGGTTATGGGAACTAGTTCATTTGCTGAGTGTGATAAAGGAGGTGAAAGATAAAGGTCACACTATCACCAGGATTAGTTGGGTGAATTAAAGGACGTGGAAACACAGCTAATTAGGATAAGGGCTACACAAATGCTACCTTCTACCAATACCCCTCAGCACTGACATGCCTTGAAATACAACTCCTGCACAAAGCAAGCAGGAGAAGTAAAGATGCCACTTCCAACAAGCCACAGGGCTGAGCATCAGAGATCAAAGGGATACACAAGTAAGTGTTTTGGGTATTTGACTTTCAGCTAATTTCAAAATTCTGCACTACAAGGAACATCTTCAGGTCCCCTGAAAGCTCTTCCTCATGATTTTTCCTGAAAGCAGTGTCCTTCTCTTGATGCCTGCAGTTATTAACTCCCATCAAGTGCAGCTGGATATGCAGGAACAGTAAAGGTACTGCTGCAGTAGGTGTCAAGTTTAATTTATATACTGCAAAACTGGAACATCTTTTAAATAGTGACTGACAATCTTACCAGCTTGAATGAACTGGTTTGCTCCAGCAGTGCCGCCAGGCAAAGGCAGCTCATTTGGAGAGCACTGGGGTGTTTGCAGCACTGATATTAATACGGGTGGTAGAGGTGAGAAAACAGCTGAATAACTGGAGATGTGTGGGCCGGGCAGCTGATACTAGCAGAGGGGGTGAAGCCTGTCCTAGCCCCTCACTCCTGTCCAATAAATCTGTGCCCACTCTATCACTTCAGCATTTGCTGTGGTGCTAAGGAGTCAGATACTGATTGACAGAAGCATTTTTGGCAAGCTGTTTAAAAAATTCTTTGGAAGCTCCAAAAGAACATGAATGTTGTAGCACGTTCACATTTGTAATTTGTCTGCGTTTGAGTGGTGTATCCAGAGACGAACAGGGTGTGTCGGTCTGGGGCTTAGACTGGTTTTTCCTGGGAAAGAGTGCTGCTTACACAGGCTCTACATATATGGTGTGTGTATAGACATATGCACTGTATGGAGCAGAGGGACATTGCCATGTACCTGGCCATGCCCGTGTGTAAGTGTATTTATTTTTAAGTAAAAAACAAAACAAAATGAGGTTTGCTTCAGTGTTCTGACTGCCATCAGACCCTTCTCATTTACTGTGAGAACAGCAATGGTGAGGTATTGAAGCTATATGGAAGCACTGGGGAAATGGATGAGGGCAGTCCACAAAATCCCAGTTGCTTCTCAGGTATAAGGAATGTCTAAGTAAGGAGACATTACTGGGAACTCCCATACACAAAGAAATGTAAGTGGTAAAAGCAGATTTGGAAGCAGATTTGGCTTAGATGAGTGGGGCTAGAAATGATCTTGCAGTAATGTACTCTGGTTAATAGCCTGTTAGCAACTAGAAAGTCAAAGCTTTGTGGTAAGAGGGTTACAGCAGAGAGAGCTTGATTAGATTCTGGTTTGGAACAGACCCTTGGCAGAATAAGCAACACTGGAAGTAACTAATCTCGGAATCTTAAATTCAGAGAAAACTATAGGTTGAAAAGGACTTCTGAAGGTCATCTGGTCAAGTCTTACAGAGGCTCGCAGCAGGGCTGACTAATTTTCAAGTCCTTACCTTAATAATTCAAAATATTATCATTAAAAGAAGCTCTGGAAATTATTTCCAGAACTTGCCATTTGAAGAGGCTACAACGCAACTAAAATACAGTGGCTATAGAGCAATGTTATGATCTAAAATAAATCAGTGCACTGCCAGTCCTATTTTTTTCTGTATGGGATATCCACATCAAATGGTCATACTGAGCTTATACTTCCTACAGAATGGAGACCTTCCCTCTCAAAATTCCTGTGTGCAGACTTTTAGAAACACCCTTGTTCCTCATGTGGTGGGAACACATGCCCTGCAGGAGCATCTCTTCCCAAGAAGCAATCTAGGAGAGAGCCCAACACTTCCTGATTGCTGAGCCAGACCCGTCTGGGTATGGTGTGGCTCCACTAACTTCTGTGGGACTGCTGTTGCATAAAATGAGGATGAAGAAGGCCTGCAGTCTTTCTTCAGAACTATGAATGTCAGCGCTAGCCTAAAGAAATAAAATTTTCAGGCTGATGTGGTTTGACACCAAATTCTACAGCAGAGACACTGGACAGCCCGATGACTGAGTTAGCTCCCAAGGGACAGTGATGAGTGATGGGCGGGTGCTTTTTTAATACACGGAGTCATTCTCCATTCAGGCTCAGTAACATCCAAATCCGATGGATCTTCATAAAGAGTTGCAGTTTCAGGCCTTGTGCCATGGAAATCCTTCCCTTTACTCTCTCCGTTACTCATCCTCCTGAGGGCCTTTTGCTCTTAGATTTGCTGCTGCTGTTTCTGGAAAGCATGCTATTGTAGAGCCTGTGGAAAGCAGGCACCTTCCATCATGCACTGAAAAAGGCCCATCACAGATTCTTGTTGTCAAGTCCACAGACAAAACAGACTGAAAACAGAGAAGAATAATACCTTTGCTAAATCCTAATCTGTTAGGGATTTATTGGTTTTTTTTGATAAACTAAAATGGGCACAGTACTCTTAGAAGGAAAAGTGATATGCTAATGTAACAAGTAACTCCTCTCTCCCACTTTAAAGGTCTGGGGTTGTAGCCTTCGAGGCACCTCACGGTAGAGCAGTTCATATCCATCTTGGGCTCAAGGAGGAAGTTGGGCCATCTGCAGTGTTATCTGTTGTTACCTTGTGCACTGCTAAAAAGTGCTGCCAGCTGTAAAGGGGGCAGTGGAGACCATCCAGTGACTGTTTCAGGCTTCACTTCAGAAAAGTAGTGCCAGGAGAGGGCATTTTCCTGTCTCTTGTTTTCTACTCTCCAAAACTAAGAGTGCTGAAGCACATTTTGTCTTGTGGGAGCAGAATAAGCAGGGTTTTTTAATTTGACCTCCCTTCTGAATATAGCCGGAGTAACCTGTTTTTGCCATGGAGTGTGACACATGGTCCTGGAAGGTCAAGCAAGTCTGTCATCTTGTTTCAGGCAAGGTCCTACTTAGCCTTCAAGTGATAACTTTCAGCTACTAATGGCTATGATTTGTTATGTATAAGCTGCAATAACATACTGCTCAAATTAATGAAGTCCTACCTCCAGTACTCTAGGCTAGCCATCATTTAACTCTTAAGAGCTCTACTTTGAGCTTAACTATTTGGTAAAGTTGTTATGTTTCAGATTATTTTAAAAAATCATCCTCATAATACTAAGAAATAAAACAACCAAGTGTTACTGAGTGAAATTTCATTATGGATTCTGTAATGCTTGGTAAACATTTGTTGGAAAAGCTCATAATTCAAGCCTTTTTTTACACAAGTAACAAACAAATTATAGTAATTTTCAAAAGCATCTAGAAACAACAATTGTGAGACTGTCTGAAGCTAAACAGCTCCTAATGAGATGCAGCGGTAGCAATAGCAAGACAGACAGAAAATCTATACAGATAATTAAGAAATTATCCATTTGGGAGAAGTTTATCTTTTTACCTTCTCGTCTGTTGAAGCCAATATATGTAACTTGTTCTTCCTTCTCACATCTTCCACACCTCCAATTATTTAACAATAACATAGGAATAGCTACAGTGCAAAGAGGCATCTGGGAATAAAGCACAGAAGCCTGAGGATTGGTTAACACACTTTCTAGCTGACTCTTCTATTGGCAGAGCCAAAATCCCAGTACAAAATACTAGCCCCAGGGGTAAACAAACTCAGAAAAAGACTTTAAGAATTTTTTTCAGAAATAACACTATGATGCATACAATGGACAAGAAAAGCAGAATAATTAAGTGCCAGCAAACTCATGAGTCTTGTCCTGATTTAGTTTGCACTGTGCCTAGAATTGGTTTTTATCCACTCTGGCTTTTTTTTCTTTCCTAATAGTATGAAACCCAGTGATTTTTGCGATGCAAGTTTCACACAGATAAAAAGTAATTGATAACAGCTACAGCTCTCTATGAAGTAGAGAGATCTTTTAGTATATGGAAAAATAAAGTAAGAAAGAAATATTAGATACCCTTCAATGAATGCCACTCTTGGTAAGATGTGTAGTGATCCTCAGAAAGTTGAGTGGTATATACGGTGCACAACTATGAGCGAGCTTCTGTTATTATATACGTAATGCTGTTTCAGTGAGGGCCCATCTTCTTTATCGGAGGTATCTTTGGAAAAAATAAGCCATGATCATGAGGTAGATGAAGCCCAGGATTTGTCTGGCTGCTTAGTCTAGAGCAGTTTAGGAGCTGAAGAGAAAACTAAGGAATTCTTGACTCTGGGATAGAAAAGAAAAAGATGAGACAGTGCTGTGGGAGTGTCTGCTACAGTTCCTCTGTTTCCCGTGGTGGGACCCCGACATGTTCAACTCTGAAGTAGATCATTCTATATCCACTCTTCAGAGAAAAAGGATCTGGATGACTAAAACATATCTTTTAAAGACTGATTTTAACTAATAAACTATGCTGCTTCACATCTAGATGAAAACAAAGATATTTTCTTTTGAGGGAGTGAATCTCATTGCAGTCCATCTTCTTGTTCTTGTCCTTCTTTTTCCCACCATCTCCCTTCCCCCAGCCCTCCCAGAATAAGGTATTGGGAGCTCAAAACGGTTATGTAAAGATAGACTATTGCATCACTTATGTTGGTGTTAGGTTCCTTACTCCCAGCACAGTGGGGAGATCAGAGCTGTGCAGCACGATACATATTGCTGGCATTGCACAATGATCCTAAATTGCCATTCTAATGCAAATAAAAATATGTGAATACGTCACCCTTGCTGAATGTAAAACTGAGCCAAGCAAATATGGGAGTGCCAATAAATATCTAGATGCTTTTTTCTAGGATAATGAAGACTTGCTAATTTGTCTCCATTTTTAGGACGTAAGAAAGAATCAATGTAGTGATACAAGCATATTTTATCTGAAGTGGTTCTTTATGAAATGCAGTTATGCCAGGATACATTCTTATACAGCCTAACTTAAGTAGATTGAAAGTCATCTGGTAATATGAAGGTATGAATGACCAGGGATCCTACCTGAGATTTCAAAGTTCAAGTCTTTCTCCTGCTCCCTGATTCACAGCCAAGTTCTTGGTGAGCAGCTCCATAGCATTAGATGCATTAGAACACTTGGACTGGCATCTCTTGATTCTGTATTCTTCAAAACAGTGAACTTGCTCACCTGTCAGTGACTTAGAAATAGTGAAAGAACTTTCTGGGCAATCTCTACAAAGTCTTCTTTAAACTATGCTAAAAAGAATAGTGAAATGTTGCTTATGCTGGTTGTGCATAGCTTTGGTTTTCAGGGCTTTTCCTTGGTGCCTTGCTGTGTGGATCATTTCAGCTGGTTGAGAACAGGGTGCAGCATGTTTATCTTATGCAGGTTGCATTATAGAAGTCACTAAATTTTTCTGCATAGTGATGGAAAGTGGTGAAGTCAGGATGCTGGGACGGTTATGCTTTTTGATTAATAAACTGTTCAACTTAATGCACCTTTTTTTTTTTTTTTTTTTTCCTCCCCTGGACTTTGCTGTAAATTATATGTTTGCATTATAAGAATCGAAGAAAATTCAATCACATTTATGTTGTCTGTAAAGGCTGGACCCACACTGAAGTGTGTATGGGAGTAATTTTCAGAATTCTATAGGGCCAAACCTTGAGTGCATTTGTCACTGCAGTTTTATTTTGAGCAGGTCCTCGGGGTGCCTGCTGCTGCCTTGCTCATCTGTGATTGTGCTTCTCTTAGCCTGGTCTGATTCTTCACTGTAGAGCTGGAAGAAGTCATTCAGACCACCTCAATGACTTCAGGCCGTGTCTGGATCATTCCTGACAGCTGATTGTCTCTCTTGCTTCCTAAAAACCCCTGGTTGCAGATGGCTCAGTTTTCCTAGGAGATATATTCAAGTCTTTTCCTACTCTTACTGCTTTTTTTCCCTTACACCTAACCTAGATGTCTTCTGCTACGACTTAATTATTCCTTAATTGCTCCCGTTACTTCTTGTCCTATTGTCTCTATTCGTGGAGCCTGGCCTCTTTCTCTTTGCTGTCATCTTTTACATACTTGTGGATTAATGTTATGAAAGCTGCATGGAATATTCTTGTCCAGTCCCACTAATCCTTCATCATTTTGGGGAGAAAGAGAAAAAGCAAAACTAGGGGCTTAAGACTTTGGGAAGGATACTTCCAAAGATGTGGAAGTCACATCACTTACAGGATCTTGACCTTTCTCTGAACACCAAAGAAAGAAACATTCTGGAACAGATTCTCATCTTGCCTATGCTGGTTTATCAGTGGAGTGATTCCTAATGTGATTGAAAAGGTTTAAGATGGTGATACCCCTTGCCCTCTACTACCCCAAATAATGAGATCAGGATTGGGAAGTGTTTGCATGCCCCCTGTTAAGTAGTAACAGTAACAACAATACCTCTGAGTTCTGCACTCCTGGTGAAGTACTCTACCCCCTGTCTTGTGGTTTTAAGTATGTCTGGAGCTCTTCTTTCCAAAGTTTTGTGTCACATTGTGGCTTTCAAAGAGACAAAGTCCTGAAGTAGTGGAAAAATATAGGATGTCAGAAATCTTTGTGTGGCTCATTGCCATGTAAACAGGACTCTGTGTTAGACCAATCTAAAAATGATACATGTGCAGAGGCTGGGGGAGGGCATGGGAGGGTAAAGGAGGAAGGTTGGAGTCTGAGGCTGCAAGAAGATGGGACAATTAAGCATGAACCCAGAGCTGACACCCTGCCCTGATTAATTTAACAATAATTAAAGACTTTCACTGGAGATCAGCGTTCTTCTGGTTCCCAGCCGTGCAAAGAAGGATGAGTTGTGCAACAGTAACCAGCTCCTATTCATCACAGGCAACACACACAGCAATTACCAGTGCTGTCTAGAAACTGAAGCAGACTTTTGCTTTAATTGATTTACAGGGACCTTTTATCCCCTTTCTCTTTTGTTTCCTCCTTTCGTCTCTTATGTTTTTATTTGAAGGGCTGGTTCATTTGCCCACAACATGTAGCAGTGCCTGACCACAGGGGACCTGTCCTTGGGATACAGGGTGGAGCTGCCTGGATTTGAGACAATGTGCTCTGTGACTGTGCCATCCCTCTGAGTCTGGGTTTCCCAGGGTGCTGCCTGTAAGGCAGTGTTTTTTTCTGAAATCCACTGCAAGAAGGAAAATGGATTAGACATCTATTCTTTCTACTTCCCTTCCCTACACTTCTTGCACTCCTCTGTTTTCAGCGGTGATGTCGTTTGCCTCTCATTTCACGCTGAATATGAGAGAGAAATCTCATTATTTCTGACTTAGGTATTCACATGTGTCTCTCTACAACATGTCATGCCAGTTGCCAGCTTGTTACAACATCAGAAGAATAATTCAAAGTGCTGATTTATCTGCTATTGGAAATGTCTCTAGGGATGAAAGAAGATACGTGGGGGGCAGGGGTGGGGAAGCGGAGGAGGAAAGGGAGAGAAGAACACAGGGGAAGCAGCACGGGGTTGCAGATTTCCAGGGCAAAAAATCTAGCCTTATCTTAGTTTGCTTGCTTATTTGCTGCTGTGCTGCTGGCTGGACAGGCAGAATGATCAATGGGATGTGAAATAACCAAAGATGTAATGGGCAGGAAGCTTTTATATCTGTGAAGGATAACTGTGAGAGAAAGATGCTACAAAGTCTGTCTGGTAACCGTTGGGGGGAAAAAAAAAAAAAAAAAAAAAAAAAGAGAGAGAGAGAGAAAGAAAAAAGTTTGATACTTAATCCTGTTCTTTTGTTGGAGAATGAACAGTAGTTTTATTTTAGAGCTGAAAGGCTTCCAAACACAGAGAATACCCGTCTGCTCCTTGCACAGTATATTGGAATCAGATGTCTCGATTTGGTCCTCTGTGTATTTTTTCCTTTCATGTGTCTGTCTCCCTGTATCATTTGTTGAAGGAGTGGGTAGTTGATGACATCTCTGGCCATGGGCATAACATTTCTAGCTGTACCCACAGAAAAGTAGAAGGCAGTGAAATGCTTTGGTGTCCTCAAACATTGGTATTTATTTTGAGCATGTAGCAATGAAAGTGAGGGATTCCAGCTCCATTATGCCAAAGACATACTTGTTGAGGCAAGAAGGCATCGCTGGACAGTATCCAGCCCTATGCCTGCTCAGGACAGGGGAAGCTGCAGCAGGTTGCTGAGAGCCACATCCAGCTGGATTTTGAATATCTGGAAGGATGGAGACTCCACAAGCTCTCCAGGCAACCTGTGCCAGTGTTTGACCTATATAAAAAAGCTATAAAAAAGCTTTCTTCTCTGTATATCATTTTGTACCCAGGCCACGTTCCTACCTATGGAAGGCATACTCTGCATGAGAGAGTGGCATGGCACAGGCAGCACTTGGTTGTAAGTGCCACAAAGATGTGCAGCTGCTGCTCTAGCCTCACATCTTGCAGGAAAGAGGGTGCTAGGAGAAGGCAGACAGTGGTGTCTGCCATCTCCTCTGTGTTTGTGGGAAAGCTTTTCAGTACCCAAAGGGCAGCACAGTCTGCTAGCTGTTCTGCTATGGAAACACTTTCTCACTTTCTTCTAAAATGGGAAATAGTTGGCTTCAGTTTCTTTCTTTTAAATTTTTTTTTTTTTTTTTTTTTTTTTTTTTTTGGTGAGGGGTGGATATGCTTTTCCTGATCTTGTATATATAGATTATGTATCAGAATGTATGTTTTGTGTGGGTGATATAGAAAATGATTCATATAGGCATTCAGCCATTCTTCAGCCTGAGCTGGTGTCTAGTGAAATGGTGACACTACTTACCTCAACACGTAAAGGAATGTTGTGAAAACAAACTGGTATTTATGCAGTGCTTTGAAGGTTTAAAGTGTGCATTATTTATTTACTGTTATCATCAGAGAAGTGATTGATAGCTTCTGCTTATGCTCGTATTGACATGAACCTGTGAATAATATATATCAGGAGAATGTCAGTTTGTCTGCAAATGGAAAAAACAAATGGAGGGGATCCTTTGAAATGATAAAGAAATAAGACAACAAAGCTATAGGGCAATCTTAAAAACATACTGCAGTGTTAAAATTTTTACTATGTGTTTGTTTTGTGTTATCAACAGCCTTGCACACTGGCTAGTGGAGTCCAAAATGTTCATGTTTTAATACAGGGAGCATTTTTCATTCAGAAAGAAATTACACTCCAAAAAACCCATTAGTATTTTTAAATTAATAGGAGACTGGTAGTAACTCTCTGTGACATCTACTTAATAAGCTGTTGAAGTGATTTAGTGATCAATGAGTGCTGACATTTCAAAAAGGGAAAGACAAACTTTGGCACTCCTTTTGGCTCTCCCCGCCCCACCTCTCTGCTGTGTGGGAGATAAGAGGGACATCCCTGGGAACCTGTGTCTGCCTGAGCCAGGACACCATCAACATTGCTTGAAGGAGGCTGCTGGGAAGAAAGATGAAGCAGATATACTCCTTTCCTATTGGAAAAGAAAAAAAAAAAAATTCTCTGAAACGTTGATTCAGCATTTAATCCTAGGCATGAAGGATAAGAATACTCCAATGTGGGTGTTATGTTTACGTGCCTTGTATATAACTGCCTTGTGTTTATTTCCTTTTTGCATCCCAAGCACTGTAGCACTGGGATGCTGCAGCCCGAGGATGCCTAAAGTTGTGTGTAACTCAGGATGAAGGAGGCACGCAGGAGCTGGCTTTCTCTTCCTCCAAAGAATGGATTTCTGCATACATGCTGGAAGCCTCCATTATATGAATGTGAAAGGCATGCATCACACGGAGCTTCTCTTGTATCCAAACTATGTTGCTTCTCCTAGAACAGCTTTAACAATTGGAAAGTAATTTGTTAGGTTGTAGTTGTTGCTTTCCTTTCAAAACACTTAGCAATGGACAAATAAATGTAGTTTGTCATGTTAGCAAGAGTTAGAAGGCACAAATGAAACATTCATTGAGGGTAGACCCCTCTTGAGAGGAGTTTCTCACCTGGGCTTCAGTGTAAGGTCCCATGCTTGTGGCTGACCCCCATATCGCTTGTCTGCTCCCACCAGTGCTTACCTGGCCCCACTCTTGGAGGGATGTGCAGGCCAGTGGTGGCAATGATGCCACCAGCAAAAAGGGTGACCCAGGCTCCAGTGGGGCTGGGGCAGGATGGCCCATGGCTGTCCCCCGGTGCAACCTGCTTTGGTGTACCTGCTGCTGCTGATGTGAGAGAGCTGCTGTGACTCCCCTGCTCTTACTGCCTGTGAAAAAGTCATATGAAATATGATAGGGTGAAACCTGTCAGGCCTTACTGAAGGAACTCTGAAAATTCAAAGGATTTAGTAGAGAACTGCTCTGTCTGGAAACCTTACTGGAGGATGTGTAAGGGCTGGAAATGCCTGTGTGAATGATCTGCAACAGCTGACCCTACAGAAAAGAACATTTTCTGTTTCACAAGGTCACTGAGAGATATTTATCTTGGTGCCTGGGGATGTCATGCCTGAAAGCCTGAGCTGCATGAAGACTTCTCTTTGCCTTCTCTCCAGACATCTCTGCCATGAATGTCTACATACAAACATGCAGGCCTGTGTATATACTGTATATGTGTCTGTGTATGTTATTCATGCCAATGTATATGGTACATGCGTGGTGTATGACATGTATATGTCATATGCCACATCTAAGGAATGACTTTTTATCTCTCCATACATATATATACAGAGAGCCTTACATTTTTATTTTTGCACATGCTATGCTAAAAGTATGTTTGAAAATGAATATTTTCAGCTGCTCCTTTTTCACTGAATTCAAACACAGATGCTCAACAGTGAGGAAGAAGTTTTTAATAAAAAAACCTGAGCCTGTTTCCATGTATCCAGTGAGAGAAGGTAAAACCCAAGGACAGTGTGAATATTTAATAGACCAGACCTTTAGTAGTAATGAATTGATGTGACTTCACTAGTATCACTGAAACTACACTGATTTCCAGTGCCTGAGAACCTGAGCCCAGGTTTTTTTGCTTGATTGACCTGTTTTAATGTCCTCAAATGATTCTTTATTATTAGCAGAAGATGCTGTGCTAAGGATTGGATCTGTGTACAGGGCATTCTGCTCTCTGTGTTGGCACACACACGTGGGGCTGGGCAGTGGTGGAGCAGGGATCTGCTGTAAGTTCAGACAGCACAGTTTTGCCAACTGACTCTTTCCTATCCCTTCTTCCAGTTTCATAGGTATAGAGCTAATGAGTAAAGACAATTCTACTCTGGAGGCACTTTTATAGGACTTTTATAGGATTATAAGGACTAATAGTCCCCATCATAACATATTTGTCAACATACCCTTCAAATTATAATAATTACCTCTACCATAGATTAGTAGCTAGTCCCAGTTCTTCTGCCCTTCATTGTCCTCTTCCCCATCCCCAACATTAAATACAGCACTTGAGTTCCAAAACTGTGGTAAATGGAAAAAAGGATATGCTGTAAATTGGTATTTGTAGGTCACTTTAGCCAGGCAAGCATTTCAGGAAGCCCATCAAAATGCTTCAGGCATGTAGAGCTACTCTTGGGAGATCAGGTGAGGCTTGAAATGCATTCTGTAGTTGGCTTTCTTTGTCAGGTTTGATTGCAGGATGGGACTGGATGAGATTTGACTGGGATTTCCAGTCTACAGAAGATGTTATTGGTCAGGTCACTGTGAGCCTTCCCTGTTCTGCTGGCCTCCTGTTCAGATGGCTGGAGTGATGTGCTGCGAACTGACAGCTTGGGAACGTGCAAGTGAGATGCTCTCTGGAGTGCAGCTGCTCCACTGGGCATTGCTAAGGTAAAGTTGGAATCTGCTGAGATGCCACTGGCTCTGTGTGATGCGATGAAGAGGAATTAATGCTTGGATGCCAACCAGTGCTGCAGCTCTTGAAAGGCACCCGGGTTTACTAGTTGCACTGCTAGCTGCTAGAGAAGCTCCATTTCTTCTTCAACTTTTTCTTTCCTTCCTTCAAACTCCGTGAAGCAAAGGGGAGCCTTTGGTCTGCATCGTAGAAATTGCTGCATGTGCTGCCTTTTTAAAAGATGAAAAGAGAGCATATCTCTTCTTTCCTCTCTGCTTGAATCTTTTCCATGCTTTCCACTGTCTTACAGTCCTTTCCCCACCTTCATCTTTTAGAAGAAATATATTCTCTACTTCACTGTCACATCTGAGTTAAAATGCTAGTCAGTACAAATGTTACTCTGTTGTCTTCTTGAGTTTTGTTTTGGATGTGTGATTTGCGGGGGAGGAAAATCTTAATCTAAGAAATGTTGCTGTTGAACCTTTGGGACCCTGGTACTTGTGCCCCATTTTGAACCAGGCTGTGTCTGGAACCACGCACTGTCCTGATACATGTGCCAGCCAGCAGTGAATGTTGCTTCTCTACCAGGGAATGATAAGCAAAGACACATGGATGCTGAAATTTAACTCCTAAAGCTAGACTCTACCCTAATTGAAGCAATGATCTGGAAACACAATTGTCATTGCATTTATGTCACATGAGTGTGGTAGAGACGTACCAGTGTACGACTAAGTGTGCAGGGCACTCAGGGGCCGAAGAGAATTGGCCTATGAGCCACCAGTGGTACCTGGGATAACTTGTAAGCCTCTCCTCTAGTCTCTGAGGATGAGAAAAACACATCTGGTTTTGATAGGTTTTCTCCATGCCACTGCTATGTTGTCTTCCTGATACTAGGATTTCTGTGAAGAATAAATACTATGGATGTTTTCTTCTGTTGGGCTGCATTTATGGTGGTTTAAGAATCTGTTTCACTGCTTACTTTCATGCTAAACAAATTAAGTTAGGTGGCTACCAAAATGCATGGTTTGAGAGGAAGGTCAGTGAAACTGTTTGTGTGTAGTCTTAATTCACAGCCTGTTCTAGGTGAGTCTTTATATTGATCTCTTTTAGACCTTGGCAGTCACTACCATCTCCTTTATTTGTTTGACTTTCTGAAAACGTAATGGCTATGAAATGAAGTTGAGTACCAATATCTGACAAACTAAGAAGATGAATTTGGGGTTTCGTTTCTACCTTTGCTTGCCCTCTAGCATAAGTAATTACTTACTTTAAAACTTTATCACTTTAGAGGCAGAAGTCTCACCAGGAGTTCAACCAGTGGTGGAGTTTCAAGTCATTTAACCATAGCAACATGCAAATTATTCATTGGCCTGTTGCACTGCATAAAGCTGCTAAATACACGTAGAGTGCTGAGTATTATAAATATCACCAGCTTTACTCAAAGAGAGGAAACGTGATGTTTTAAACCAAGTAAACCGTCCCCTTTCTGTCACCTCAGGAAACCTACAGAATAAACAAAAAACCTTGACAACTGCACAAGCACCTGCCTTGTAAAGGAAAATAGGTATTGAGATACAGTACAAGATACTCATGCACCATGTGCCCCTTCGTCTATTTGAACAGCACAACAACCCCTGTCACACCAGCCTGCTAATATTCTGTGCTGGCCTGCAGGGAAGTCTCATTCTTCTCCTCCACTTGGTAACTTCCCTGTGTATCACCACTTGAGCGCTGTGTCACCACTCCCTAATAGCAAAGTCAGCTCTTCTCCAACTAAGCTTTGAGCTTCCCTATGAGATCTTTGTGCTGCAATCCCAAGTAAGCCTGTTGGGAATTTTCTATTCTCCTGTTAGAGATGGACCTGCTGAAAACCAAACACTTCTCCAGTCTTTTCTGCCTCTTCTGGTTTGATCAGCTCTGGAGGTGGGTTTTTCTGTGGGGAAAAAAAAAAAAAAAAATCCATTGATTTACTAGACTGAGGCTTCTGTCTGGCATCTATTATTAAATATGTGATGCATTAAAAAAAAAGCCAACCAAAAAAAATACCCAAAACTCTGGAAACCAAAAAACT
>JANHGN010021641.1:0-11202 GCA_024605025.1 Megaceryle maxima | reverse complement strand
CCTTTTCTCCAGGCTGAACAACCCCAGGTCCCTCAGCTGCTCCTCACCAGACTTGTGCTCTAGACCCTTCCTCAGCTTCGTCGCCCTTCTCTGGACAAGCTCCAACCCCTCAGTGTTCTTCCTGCCTTGAGGGACCCAAAACTGAACCCAGGATTCAAGGTCTGGCCTCCCCAGTGTCAAGTCCAGGGCGACAATACCTGCCCTAGTCCTGGTGGCCACGCTAGTGCTGATAGAAGCCAGGATGCTGGTGGCCTTCTTGCCATGAGCCTGCCAACCATCCAGCAGATGAACACTGCCACCCAGCCTAGTGTTGTCTGCAACCTGAGTGTGCCTTGATGCCCTCAGCCAGATCATTGATAAAGATATCAAAGAGAACTGATATTTAACACAAGCTAGCATGTCTCCATGTGTTTAGGTATTAATTTTAAATTATATTAATTAAATTAGGAGCATTTCCCTGAAATATGGATCGCAATCTAGGGCATCATGTTAAGGCAGTAAAGATAAATGCTCTGTGTACCTAATGAACATTGGTCACTTGAGAAGAAACAATTCAGCAGAAATATGAACTTGAACAGACCAAATGAAGGCAGCCCTATCTTAATCACCTTTTTATATAATTTAATAAAGAATTTAAGTAAAAAACAATACTAAAAGGATTTTCTGGTTCAGTTCCCTGTGCTTCTACCTTAAGTAATAGCTCATAGAGAGAAATATGGTTTGTTTATTTATTGGGATTTCTCTGGGAAGAGCTTTGCAGAATAAAAAAGATTTATTCCTGGATAACAAGGAACAATTAGAGTCAGGAGAAATCGTTTCAAATGCAGGCGTGGGGAACTGTGAGTGTCTTCTCTTTTTATGAGCTTTTTTCTGGATTAACATGCCAGACCACATTATAGTTTATAACCCAACCACCTACAGAAATCATAACCCATAATATCCCTCTTTCAGGCATTTTTCTTCATTGCTGATGGAAATGAGAAAGCTCTTTGCATCCCAGCTGGTTAAAATTCAAGGCTGACTCTACATTGCTGAAGGGCCAACAAGTAGCTAAAGGAACTACTGACATTTAACTGGAGACAACTTAATGCATTTTTGTTTCATTTCCTCACCGGGTTTCGTTACTAGAATGATTGGATTATTAAAAAAAAAAAAAAAAAAAAAGTGCTATTAATTCAATTTTTGTGTGCTTAATCTATATACACTCAAGCAGGACACCACATCCTTCTGCATCTGGGACAGAATAGAATAGTTGACCCTCGGAAAACGCAAACTGAGTCATAACAACTTCCCTAAAACAAATTATCTTCTGTTCGTATTCTTTCCCTTTACTGACTCATTGATTCGAAGCTGCTGAGCAGCCCAACGGCCAAAGCTCCGTAACTGCATTCCTAAAATTCTCGGGGAGACCAAAGCTTTTACTGGCCTGGGCTCAACATTTTGAAGGAAACAAAATTCAATACGCTCCTCTGTAGGAGCCCAGCATCCCTCTGGACCCAGCGCTGGTGATTCAATGGAGAAACAAGCGGCTCCATTCCTTTGGCCTCCTACCACCCTCCTGCACAATAAAATGCTTATCGTGGACAGTGGGGGAAAAATAATTATTAACGGTTTCATGGATAAATGGTTTCATGGATAAATGGTTTCATGGATAAATGGTTTCATGGATAAACACCTCACTTTCCTCCTCGCCTGATCCTGAAGGCTTGTGGTCTCTTCTTCTTGGATTGAATATTGAGGAAATCTGGATTAATTACAGATTGCAGACATGAGTTTTTAAATGCTTTGTCTACTTGAATGGTGAATTTAATATTCTATAAAACTGTACCATGAATCTATCAAAGAAAAGCAAGACAGCTGCTTACACCTCAATACAGCTACGCCACCGTGGAATACTTATATTAATAGTTATCTTCCATCGTGGGGCAAGGGACTGGGAGCAAGACTTAGTCACGCTCATTTATTTTAGAGACAAGAAATAAGGTTAATATCAGACCAGAGGCTGCTGAAAGACTCATAGCCGCTGGTTTCCCGTGAATGTTGGAATCTGTGAATCAAATGCATTCATAAAGCATGATTGACTTGTACTAGCAAGGTGGAAGGAAACTCAATGTAGCAGCCAGGGAAATTAAACGCTCACCTGAACTTGTGCAGCTGAAGAGAATTATTTGTGAATTACATTCTCTGCATATATGGCTGAAAACAAAAAAATCATTCACAAATATGTCTATTCCAAAAGGAAAAAAAAGAGAGAGACTGGAAAAACAATAGTGTATTGAAATGTTGGCATTTTAATGTCTCTTTTTTTTTTTTTTTTTTTTTTTACGTGACACTTAAATACACCCTAAATCCAAAAAGTATGAGCTAGAGCTTGCCTTCCTGCAAAGCCAAATAGCACTTCTGTGAATCCTTCAAGGCAATGTTCTGTGTGGCCATATGATAATATTAAATATCTAATTTATAGCAATTAAATATGAGTTCAAATGCCGCTTTGGTCTTTAATTCTCTTGGTTGTGGTCAGATGTTCTACGCTCCTAATGAAACCATCGATGCTTTTATAGTAAAAAGCAAAAAACCACGAAGTATTTATAGCGTTGGTGCTGCAATGCTTGAGCAGAGCTCACACCAAGAATGACCTGCAACCCTGAGCCACCAAACACAGACCTTTAAAAGCTTTGAAAGATTTCTCGTTATTCTTTGCTTCAACAGGCCTCTGACATGCACTGCAGAGCTAAACCCCAATTTTCCATTGCAAACCACAAAGGTGACAAAGCGGTCTGAACATAAGGTTACAATAAATTAATTCTTTTTCTATTACCAACAGATAAAGTTTCTCTCAAACATTACTGAAAATATTTCTCCCAGCCAATGACATAAGCAGGACACTTTGAATGACAAGTAAGAGTTTGAAAAGACCACACAGGTTCGTATTTTTTTTATATATATACACCTCTCAAATCTTGCAGTTTCTCACCCGTACAAGGATTTATATACAACTTAAACTGATTCACAGTTTAAGGTATTTTATTTAAGGTATTCCCCATCTCATTTAAGTGATAACCTCCATGGTATCTCCTGGTTGCCAAAACCTACAGCACAACAAGGTTGCGTGAAATAAAGCAACTCAGTATTTTTAAAAGAAAGTATTTGCAAAGCTCCAGCTGCTGCTGTACCACAAGAAAAAATAAAATCATTTAAAAAAAATTTAAAAATACTAACTCTATGTTTTCCTTCCTTGTAATGCAACAAGTCTGTTACAGGCAAAAGACTTCAGATCTTAGCCTAAAGATCTAAAGACTAAAAAAATTTTTATACTGAATGTGGTGAGACCCTGGCTTAGGTTGCCCAGAGAAGTGATCGATGCCCCATCCCTGGAACCACTGCAGGTGAGGTTGGCTGGGGCTCTGAGCAACCTGCTCTGGTTGCAGATGTCCCTGCTCCCTGCAGGGAGGTTGGAACTTGATGGCCTCTAAAAGTCCCTTTCAACCCAAACCAGTCTGTGATTAGAATTAAGTGTGCTCAAACATCTGCAAAGCGCTGCAGCAGCTGGCTGTTCGAAGGTGCTGGTGATGTGATTCACATGGTAGGACTCCAACTCCCCATTCAAGCCAAGAAACAGCAACTGCTCTAGGACAAGACCCTGAGCCCACATGGACCAGATGTCCTCTGGAGGTCCCTGCCAAACTCACTTACTCTCCAGTTTCAAGTATCTGGCCATCTTCCTCACCATCCTGGTGCAGAGAGGAGGGACAGGGCAGTTACATCTCAACACACTGCCTGGAACAAAATCCAATACTACAACAGGTTTTGATAGCAAACCACAGCAGAATATCTCTTTGGTGGTGTTTTCTTTCTGTAGAGTCTTCTATTAGCATGACTGTTTTGCTTACAAGTTTCTGAAAACCATGTCATTTTCTGTTTCTTCCCATAAAATTAGTAATGCAATTACTAAGTTGCCACAGCACCCAGAAGATGCAACCCTTTCCTTGATTTCATTCCCCACCAAATAACCTTTCAAATATATGACCTTCAGATGTGGAAAGCCCAAAGAATGAAGACACTTGGGAAATGCTAATGAGACCCTTCCTCTCCATACAGGACTTATGGAGGACAGGTTCATAAGGACAGCCTCGCAAAGACTGCCTGGAGCTCCAAAGGGGTATTTAAAGGGGTCTCCTTGCTCCAAACATAGATACAATTGGTATGAAGGCTAAACCACTCTTTATCCCGCTGTCAGTGATGCCACACCCTTTGCTATGCAGAATAAAACTCAGCAGTATTCTTTCTTTATGTGAAATACTTCATTTCATCATTATAATTATTGAACAGCAGCTGAGTTCTACCATATGAAGAGACATAACTTTGTGTAATTTAACTTTTATATAAAAATACTACTTTCATGATACAGGCCATGAAAAATCTTTTAAATATATGGTTTTTATTACAGACCTTTTCTGCCAACTAAAAATGTCGTCTCATTGTGAAATATCTGTGCTAAACCCACCTGACCATGGCAAAACTGACACCATTCAAAGGCATCAATCTTCCCCCTCTGCTGAATCAAGTTGCCATCCCAGGATGGAGCAATTAAGCAATGAACCTTTTGCAGCAATTAGGGTTGGTTAAGACAGTTTGACCTTGTGTACTTCATGTTCAAGCCACCTAACTCAAATATGGAAGAAAATTACTTTTAGCAAGAGAAAACTGATTTGGAGTCAGTTTTTGGGTCAATTTAATGGAATAAAAGTGTCAGTGCATGTAATGGAAATATCAAGAGTACCATTAACTACTCTTATAGAGGAAGTACTATAAAAGTCATTACAACACATGCTTGTTTGGGAGATTTAAAGCTCTGCTGATGCAGACTCTATCAGCAATGTAAGAAAAAGGATTTAGCATCTGCATTCCTGGCAGATGTTCCAATGTTGGCAGAACATTCCTCCTTTTCCCATATTTAAGCACAGGATCTGCCCATTTCAGCTTCTTCCTTTCCAGAGACTCACTGGACAAAAAAAAAAAAAAAAAAGGAATTACCTCGATGCAACAAAATAAAACCACAAAACCAAACTAAAGCCTCTTACTCAAGTCCTCTTCCCAAGCAGGGACAGTTTTCCTACACAAAAAACCCGACTAAGCTGGCAGGTGGTTGTCAGCAAAGGTTGGTACGGATCAATCCTGGAGGCACACACTGCCAAATCTGTAAGGGCTGGCTCACATCTCTGGTCCTCTGCTCGTACATTTAGTATTTTATGTGTAGGGTGGATGGCCTGAGGAAGACCAGTCAAATGCATGTGTTTTCCAGCAAGCTCACACTAGCCAACAAACATTTTTGTGGGAAAAAAAAAATCTTCAGTGCAGGTTCAGCTTTGGATTTACAGAAGTATCCCAAAATCAAGTTGTGGGCTGTTCTTACAGTGGTCTCTTGAAGCCAGGTGATGCCTACAACTCCCAAGATTTATATTCTGCGAACAAAGAACAAACTTTACTAGATCAGATGCAGATAGCAAGTGTCTGACAGGTTCCAGGATCAAGCAAAATCACCTTAATGGGTGGACTGGAGAGGCATCTCCACCAGCTTCCATCCCTCCTCACCAACATTCTAAATTAGGAGAGGCATCTGCTCTGCTGTTGGACACCCTCCAGCCCCAGGAGGAGGCCTCTCAAAGTTCCTTCAAAACCCTCTTTTTTTTCCCTTTTTTTTAAATATAATGATTCTACATGGGGTCATAAATGAAATTTCAACTTCCCACTGCATACTTGGATAGCCCAAAAAAACACTAAAAAAACCTGCCAAAACTGAAGCATTCAATGCTCTGAGTTTTCCTGCAGTTTATCTCCAAAATCAATGCCACAAATCGAAAGGCAGGAGGAAAGTGTCCCTACAGTAACGCCTCCCCCATCTGGAATCTCTTAGCAGAGGCACAGAGCAATCGTGTTTATTTTACGCGCGTATTTTGTGTGTGTGTGTGCTTTTCCCAAGAGAAGTATGTGTAATGAAGAAAAACAAAACCACGTTAGCAGCAACAAAAACATACCACTGTAATATGAGCCCTGGCTTGACTTCTGCCTGTGTTATCCTTTCTCTTAGACCTCTGCTACTTTCTACTAGTTACAGGCAAAAAAAAATAAAATACACACCCTCCACTCAAAAAAAAAAAGTATTATCAGAGCTCTGCCATCAAATCAACATCATAAAAGCCACATTTGTTTTCTGCCATGTAAAATACCTCATGAGTAAGGCCAAGTTTTGACATGAAGATATGAAGATGCCCATCTCCAGCCCTTCCCTGCTTTTCTATGGGATTACAGAAATAATCTAAAACTCTTCTTCGAGTGATTCCAAAATGTCAAGTGCCACAGCATCATCTGCAGGAGCCAGACTGATGAGCAGCACTGAAAAATAGAATCCTATCATTGGATCAACATGTAGCACTGAAAAAATTTTAAAAAAAGCACCTCTCTTATCAGTGACCAGAATATTTGAGAAGTGCCAGGAAAAACAATGGCTGGCACTCATTAATTTTAGGGAGCAAAAGAGAAGTCTCAAAAATCAATATATTCCTCTCAGGCGTTTGTCTGAGGCAAGGATGCAGCTGCTGAAAAGTGTATTTTCAGCCATAAGGTAAAGCAAAATAGGACAATTTGCGTTTGTCAGCTTTCCAAAGGTATTAAACGTGGGTATTTTTGAGATTGTGAGAGACGTTGCTATAAACAGCCACAGAGAAAGAAACAGCTGAGATGTGAACAAGGAACAGCCGATGCCCCGTGGCATAAAATGGGCACAGCAGCGTAATCCCAGTTGTCATGCAAGAGGTCTCCAAGCAGAGAGTGAGCTTTCACTTCAAAGCCCATCCTGCCAAAATCACCTGCTTAGCATTGCACAGTTCTCTTCAACACTGACAAAGTTGGTATTTCTGAGAAATCTGCATCTGAGGACACGGAGCCCTTGATGCTCCTTCTCCTTGTGCGAAGATACGCAGCAGGTTTTCATTGTCCACCTTGGCCAAGCAACAGAGATCACAAAGTGGAGACTCAAAAGCACCTTCATTCTACTCAATTTTTTTTCATGTCTGTATTAAGAAATGTTGCTTGAGGAAGTATCTTCCATTAATAATCAGGACTTTAACACCACTAGAAGTATTAATTTGCATGGCAGCTGCATACACCCGGTATCACAGAATAGAATCTTAGAATCATTTTGGTTGGAAAAGACCTTCAAGATCATCAAGTCCAACTGTTAACCCAGCACTGCCAGGGCACCACTAAACCATGTCCCTCAGCACCACATCTCCACAGCCTGGAAAGCCCTTCAGGTATGGAGACTCCACCACTGCCCTGAGCTGCCTGCCTCTGCTCACTCACTCGTAGCCACTTTATAAAACCCTGAACAAAACTACTGCCAGTGGTAGCTAAGGAGGGGTTTGTTTTCCTCTTTAAAGAGAGGCTATTACCTGTATTCCTTCATTGACTTCAATCAGCAAGTAAAATACTATATTAAAAAATTAAACTCATGCAAAACCAGCATTTTGCCTCTAAATAGGTCTGCCTGCTGTTCAGGAAGAAGAGAAGGGATGGAAATGGAAGCTAAAAAACATAACAAAAAGGAAAAAACAGAGAAATAAACCTTTCTTTCTTTTTCTGAGCCTCATCCTCTTGCTTATAACCCCCAAAGAGAACAGCAGCATGATTGTCCTACCTCGTGCTGGCCGGATTTCAGCAGGAAGGCTTTGGTCACCCAGCCTCCGGCATCCGATATGCAAGGCTGTTACCCTGGTCAGTTCTCTTGTTTTTTTTCTGTTGTTTCTTTCCCTGTCTCTCCCTTTGGATGACATCCAAGTGGATGGGAGCTACTGAAAATTCATCAGCTGCCTAGTCTGAAGTCATGATCATAATCACATATATATAAAAAGTAATTAAAAGCCAGGTGGAAACTGAAACAAGGCATAGAAAATCAGTCCCACACTAACAGGGACTGTACAAAAAAGAACAAACAAGACAAAAAAAAAGGTTGGAATTGGTGCTTCAAAATCAAAGTCTGAAGATAATTCTAAGCATCAATGTCACCATAAGAGATTCCATCTATACTCTGCTGCTTCCTGAAATAAATACATGGGGGGGGCTTATTCCCAACCCGGTTTACTTTGCGAGTTCCCAGTTGAAAGCTGGAAACTTCATTAAACCTTTTGGGAAAATGTGTACCTAAGATCTTTAGATGAGATGATCATGAAGCAGTTTAAAAATTGCAACCATTAAAGTAAAAATGTAAATTTATGGCTCACAGAGACTTTAATATTTGATCCCTCACGCCTTAAGCCAGCAGGTAAGATGGCCTGGTTATTCAAAAAGCTGCTTCTCCCAGCTAAATTTCTCCTGAAGAACAGATGCAATTAATACAGAACATCAGAAATATTTTCCTTACTCAATTCTATCTTCATGAAGCTTTCCCAGCAACAACAACAAAAAAACCCCAGCGAACACAGAAGCAGCCATTCTAATAATCTGCAAGAATTTTGCAGCCTAAATGGAAAAATAATTAGTAAATATTCCTCAAGTAGCCAACTGCTTGGGTTAATAGTGCTCATGGCAAGACAAGTACTCCATCTGCACATTGCCAAACCCTCCCTAAGAGCCTCCAGGCTTCTTTAAAGGCCTGATGATCAATAAAGTGCAATTTAAAAACCTAGTTGTTAATGGGTGAGAGATTCAGCAGACTCCATCTCACACTACCTCTAAATGTCAAAATTCATCTAAACGACAACCTGAGGGGGGCAGATATAGATAAAATAATGGTTTTTATTTCACATTTATGAACACCGTGCATGTATATTTATCTCACCTATTACATATTTAGTTTCTCTTAATTATTCTATTTTCTATTAATATATCTCTCATACATTATATATTTATTTTCTCTTAATATGCCCAGTATGTGACAATTCAGGAAAGGCATCTTTGTTGCAGGCTAACTTAACCCTCCAGCAAACACAGCCAGTCCCACTGAAACCAGGACTACCACCTCCGTGCTGAGAGGTCAGCCCTGGTGTGGGGAGGATGCACCAAAATTCATCGCGACCTCAACGCATGTTATTTATCATTTCATGGCCTTGTCAGGAAAAAAGTGTCGCTCTGACCTCGTTAAGTTGCAATTGTGCTGTCTGTCAGATGAGGGGTTCACTCAAGCATCCAGGTCAGCATCCACTCTGTCAATAACCCAAGCTGATAAAATTAATACCCTCCCTTGAAAACCAGGCTAAGATCAGGCTAAGGTTTTTTTAAAGCCTTATGCTTTTTTCCCAGTTTGATTGAAATTATTTGGCTTTCCTGTAGCAGATGAAAACCAGATGTTGCAAGAGAAGGGTTGCATGAGCCAGAAAGAAAAACCACGACAGCACGAGGCGGGTCGCACCCATTCGTTACCCATCTATTTCCCCTCTGCCATGAGGCTATTTATATCACAGCTCTATTATTACAAATATTGTCATTGTGAGGCAATTCCAGTAACCATCATTTGCTCCCACGTGGCCCAAAGTCGAAAGCGGCGTGCAGAGCCGCTTTCTGCCGCGTAAGCACTTTGGAAGGCAGCACTAACACTGGTATCGGGGTTTGTGATTCTGACTGAAGCAGCCCAAGCTGCTTAAGCTAGGCTTAGCAGCTCTTGGGTGCCCACTTGTTATACTTAAAATTTTTTAAAAATTAAATTTATTTGTCTACGAGGCAGATTAGGAAATATCCCTGTGCATATTGCTGGTCTTTGTTTATATGACACTCAGCACATGCAGAAGAGCAGGACTGGGGTTATTTATCATTTTGAGCAGCAGCATGATGCAAAAACAGGGAGGGAGAGTAAATCCTGAGTAATTTAAGAACTGACTGGGCAACTGAACTGGTAGCTGACCTACCCTGTTGAATTTTTAGGCAAGGAAAAGGTCTTTGAAGGTCTCTGCACTCTCTGCAATATTATTTTATTCCCTGTTTGACACTAAACTAAAATTTCTGCCAACATTCTGATTTCAAGCATTTTTTATATTACATATATTATTACAATAGATACTACTATTGTAGATATTCTTTCTGGCTTCTATAGCACACCTGCAATGCAGATTTTTGCATGTGTATATATCATTGCATTATTATATTACATTTATTATTATAATCTAGATTATTTTATATAGTAATTTGGACTTCTATACACTTGCAATCTAGATTTCTGTGTGCTTATATATGTATATATAAATCTCCCAATCCTTGCAAAATACACCACGTTTTCTTCCAGCTGCTATCTGGAGAATTTAAAGATATTTATTGATTGTAGACATGCTGAGGAGGGAACTGAGCAATCCAAACCATGAAGGTTAAAACAAAAAAGAGTAACGGAATGCCAAAAAAATAAAATAAAAATTACAGGTTGGGTTTGGCAGCATGCTGGGATTAGATCACCATGAATCCCAGCTTAAAGAAAGCTCAAACATGAATTTCCTGACTAAGGTAAAAAAAGCCTGGCTCAAATTTATGAGCTGCTGGCAAGGTTACTTCTATCCCAGAGGCCTCCAAATACCAAGAAAACTCTGGCCCAGAAATGCCGAGTTCAGCCTGATAATTCAAACACATTCCTCCAAGCATTGCCGGTCCCACAACCATAGCCCAGGCAAGAAAGAAATAAACCCCAGTACTTCCAACATCATGGTTTTCAGAGCTTTAAATTAAACCATGGAAGTGTGTTTCTAAAGGTCACAACATTGATGTTTGATGAAGAAGTGGAGAGAAGCCTTCTAGAGAAGATTGGTTTAAGGAGGCAACACCAAATGTTCACCAGCTCCATCAGATGCAGCCCATATTTTGTAAACAAACAAAAACAACAAAGTAGCCTCTTGCTATTCAGGACCACCTTGATTAAAATATAATTCAATTTCACAGCAAAATTTGTAAGATAAAAACAAAACCATCAACTGAACCCCACGATTTCCCATAGGAGATACTCAGTGCTACCCCTTACACCTGCCAGCCTATATCTAAAATACTCCAAATTCAGAGAAAGCAGCAATTCTTCCAAAACTAGATTTTACACCATTAAATCTGCTTAGTCTCCTTTTCTTCCCCTCTCCTGTAGCTCAGGGAGATCAGATCAGGCCCAGGCTGCCCAGGGCAGTGGAGTCCCCATCCCTGGAGGGGTTTCCAAGCCGTGGACAGGTGGTGCCGAGGGCC
>JANHGN010021640.1:596-35168 GCA_024605025.1 Megaceryle maxima | reverse complement strand
TTAATTCCAATTCAAACCATTGTTCTCCATCTCATCTCCACCTTTTTGTCCTTTTTTTTTTTTTTTTAGCATTAAGTTTTGAAATTTTCAGACAGTGAATTTTCAGCTTTTTCCCACCTGAAAAAAAACAACCATCAAAGGAGGAAAAGAAAATTAACATTTGGGAGCTTTTCCCCTTTAGGTTCTACCTCCAGCCAGGCACAGAAAAATCATGTCTGTCTTTGGGAAGTCCACAGATGACTTCCCAACTCCCCACCAGTGATTAGCAAGTAAAGACTAGTAAATAAAAGATCCCTGTGGCCAGTGTCAATGAGTGGCTGCTCTCTGCGGCCAGCACCCAGATCCAAGGGCTGATCTGCATTCCCCTTCCCACCATCAAGCACCCCAGAGGGGAATGCCCCTGTGTTTTGCAGAAGTCCCCACAGCAGAGACCTTGTTTGCTCTGGGCAGCTCTGGGCTCCAGCTCAGTCACCTGGGGCTGGGTGCAATTACCTGGGTGCTGGAGAGGGGAGGAAAACAACAGGTCCATGCAGCAGGGAGCAGAGGAGTATGTGAGGCACAGCCCCACAGCTGCCCCTGTAACCACAGCTGCGGCAGTCCGGGGACTCTTTCTCTTCGCCCGAGCATTAACATTTGTTCTGCATTTAAGCCCATTCATGAGAAGTCATGCAGCAGTTCACCAGCTGAGGTAAGGGCTGACAGGGGAGAGGAAGGCTGGAGACTCCTGCACTCTCCAGACCCAGGTGAGAAGGCACAAAGATGCGTTCCCCAGCCAGAGGCTGCCCCACACCAGCTCCCACCTGGGTTTCATCGCCACAGACTTGGAATCAAAGGCTTTGGTTACAAGAACATAATGAAGTGCAGGGAGAGAGGATGCAGCAACACCACCAACAGGCTTTGAGGGCACAGTCCCCTGCTAGGTACAGGGCAGTTATTGCTAATCCATCCCAGGGACACACTGCATGAGTGGACATGCTCTGGCAACTCAGCAAAGACCTCTCCAGGCTACTTCCCGGGGGGTTTGATACAGACAGACACAGTTAGAGGGAACAGCCCACCTCTCCAGAGCAAATCCCAGCTTCCCAGGTGCAAACAGGACCTCTCTGAGCTGCGCCAGCACAGCTCTCTAACAGAGAAGAAAAGGCAAGATTTGGCAGGGCTGAGCTCTGTTCCCATTCTGTGGCTGTGCATCCCAGCTAAATGGGGTCCAGCGTCCTCTCTGGGTAACTTTACAAAGCCTGCAGCTGGAAGGGAAGTCACACGATGGGACCATCTCCAGCAGCAGAACAATCACCCCGGCTCCCAGCAAGCGGGGCACATCTCCACGCCATGCCCGTGCCTAGGGCTGGCACCCGTAGTAGCATCTCCCACCCAGAGCCTGTTCCATAATGCTGACTAAGGTCATGACACACTTAATTATTTGGGGTTTGACCCCATATGGGACTGCAAGTTCCCCCAAGCGATCAGTTAATGAGATTTTCCCCTCCAGAGCTGATCATTACTGGGCTAACACTGCAGGCACTCCCAGTTCAGGTGCTCTCAACAAGAACAAGGAAAGCAACCAGCACCAAAATAGCCGCAACCTGAGAGAAGCCACGCAGGCAAGAAAACCCTCTTTGCATCTTATTATTCTGCCCTGCACAAATGGACAAACACACGCACAAATTTCAGCAGTTTTGAGCTTCGAGCAGCACCACATAGTCAACATTTGTACTAAGGAACAATTTCTCTTTATGTCAACTGGTCAGGGTGCTTTGTAGCTTAAGCCTGGCTTTGAAAAGGCGGGTACAGTCTAAAGGCAGCGGCAGCCGGTTGACTGAACAATCATATTCATTCTCCATTACTTGGCAGGCCTGGAGTAGAAAAGCGTCTTTTCCATTTAGGCTCGTTAAACAGAGCTATTCATTAAAATTTCACCCTTCTACCAACTGATCTCCTTCTCTGTTTAAAATTCGCCTTTAAGAGAAGATCTCTCTCTGCCCCACCACGCTCCTCGTCACCCCATTTCAAGTCGTCACTCGTTGACAAGCTGTGTTTTCAGCTTGCTCTCGTGCTTCTGCAACAGCAACAACTCGCCCTCGCTGTTGTTACCTGGGTAGAGGCTGCCTCGCTGCCTCAGCACTCGGGGACTGACGGGAATTTTCTCTGCCTTTTTTTTTTTTTTTTTTTTTTTCTTTCCCCTCTCAGAAGAGCACAAACCCGAGCAAGATGGAAGGCTAGAAAGGGGCGGATGAAACAGAACGCGATTAGAGTATAAAAATAGGTCACTAGGATAATATAACCTTTAGACTATTGGCAGTGTGCCCCCCTTAGAGACAAGCCTGCATGCTGTATTTCAGGAGAATGTCAGGAATAAAAAAAAAAAACCCAACCCAACAACAACAAAAACCACCACACACATCAAAACAAAACCACTGATCATCCCTCAGAGCTTTGCGTGCTTCTGTTTGAACATCACTAACATTAATTCATTCACTCATTTTCCTCCGCTCTCATCCATTTGATCGAGCACAAAATCAACGTTATGCAATCATACCATTAACATCTTCCAAAAAAAATAATCATCTCTTTTGGCACTGAGGCTTCATTACAGATTTGCTCCGAGAATTACACTACCTTAGCCGGGTTCACAGTCCCAGCATCCCAGGGACCCACCTCCATAGCTTCAATCCTCACATTTTGTCCATGTTGCAAAACATTCCTGGCGTTCCCCCAAAGAAAAAGGTCCAGCAGACAGATAATCATCTCTGGACAGAGCCAGCTCCGAGGTTAACGCTACCAGCAGAGGACACCAGATAGCGTTAAGGGAGCCTCAAGAAGTCCCTCAGCTCCTCCAGTCTGGGTCTCCCATCACCTCACACTCATATGGTGAATACCTGCAGGGTGGTTTGTGCCTGAACAGGAGAGTATGAGAACATCAGTCATGTTTTTAAATGCACAGGAGCTCCAATTTCAGTCCCTTGTGCTTTGTCCAGGAGGTTTGCTTTTTGCTTGCATTGTCAGGATCTGTTTGTGTTTGTAGCTTGATCACAGGCACCTCCAACAGCCCCACACAGGTCAGGAATATCTTGCCACACCACGTTTGGACTTGCTACACACCTCACAAACCCACGCTTAGAGCTTATTATCAAGCATCACCATTTAGGTAAGGCAAGACCAGCTTTGGCAGAGACAGTCCTTTGGAATGCATGTGAAAAGGGGTAGGTTACACCTAAAATACACTTCTTTGTATTTTTATCATCTGAAATTATTGAACAGGTTCCAAGGAAAAAAAAACTGTGAGGGAGCTCAGAGTAAAGACTCCTGGTTCCCATAGCAAAATGAGAACCAGAGGCAGATCTTAAGCCACGTTACATTTCTGAGAAGGGCACTCGAGTCTTTTAAATCATTAGGAAATGCTCAGTCAGGCTGGTGAGGAGTTCACAGCTATGAGCATCTGACAGCAACGGAGCATGTGAAGCCCACCATGCTCTCAGTACTGGTGCAGCCTGCCCAGTCCCACAGAGTCATCTGGGGGCTCCCAGCCTTCTGCTCACAAACCCGCTTCCAGGTTTGCACATCCACCCCCATATACGTGATCCCCTTTGGGAGCCATCACCCCAAATCCAGGAACCACAGCTCCAGATACTAGCACAATTTTTATTGTTAAAAGAAAACCAGTCTCTGCTTTTATACCAGCACCGAAACAATCCCACTGCAGAACCATAATCCCAAGAGCCTGTGAGAGGGTCACTCAGTTTTCTCACAGAGCATCCAAGGCCCTTGTGCAACAAAGAAACACTTGTTGAAGATGACAAGTTGATCACCAGCTACCAAGCTGCCATGCAAGGAAGAGACCTGCAGCAATTCCAGGGAAATGGTGTCCAGAGCTTTAAAACAAGACACAGGTGGGAAGGACTAAGCTGAGCTACTAAATAGTACCAGGCAGCAAGCGCAGGGCACTGGAGCTGATCATCTGCTGCACAGCCTGAGGACCAGGAGAGTGCTGCAGCTCCTGCCCAGCTGAGCGTTTTTGGATTACTTCATCCACTGTGCCCTTCTGCAATATGCTACCTCCGAACGCTGCGCTACGGGCTGGCTCAGCACCAGCTCCCATTCCCCCACTTCCAGTTGCTGTAACGCAAAAGACAACTGCAAAATACTTTGGCTGAAAGCAAAGAAGGGGGGGGTTGACAGGTCGGGATCGTGGATGTATATTTTTTTTTTGTTTTCTCCCATGGATCCTTCTTCAGAGTCGTCCTTTCAGACCTTGAGTGCAGCCGATGGCTTTTGCAGCTTAGTGAGTCCGCTGGTTTATGGCAATGTTTTTCTGCTCACTGAACTGGCTCATTCTTTTAGCAGAACAAACTGTTCCACGTTGAGGCAGGAGTTGGCTGTGTTTTAACAAAGGATTTTTCCCTTCTGACAGTGTTTTGCAAAAGACCCAAAAAAAAGGAGTTTGGAGCCAAGTTACAAAAGGTCAGGAGAGGCGAGTCAAGCACTGGGTGTAGTTCCTGTATGTCACAGCCAGTCAAGGAAATGGGTGGGGAGAAGAGGAATGGCATTTCAAGCTGCAATAATATGTATAAAGTGGTATTAATGAAGAATGGGCTTTTGAATGAGGATGGCAAGTAGGCAGGCACTATAATTTTTACTCTATGAGAGCAGGCTTGTTAGGTAGGCTGAGGGTTCTGCAATCATTTATCCTTTGAGGTATGCATTTGAGAGAGTTCAAGTAGCACTAGCAGCAAGAAAAAGGCAGTTTTCCTTGCTTCATCTCCTCAAGCTGATTTCCAGGAGCTACCATACTCTACTGCACTCTACTCTCCCATCAGCCAAATAAATATTCAAAAGGCTTTTGCCAAGTGAGTGCCAGTCAATCACCAGCACAATGGTGGGGGATGTACTGGGCTGAGATCTGTGGGGACTGGTGCTTCATCCCCCTTGCTCTGCTCCAGCATCCCAGCCATTTTTAGTGCTGGGCACAGTACTCCTGCAGAGGTTTGCTGGGTGCCACGGCTGCTCTGCTGGCTCCCTTCCCTGCCATGCAGCAGGACAACAGCACCAGAGCAGAGCCGCTGCACCGAGAATGAGCATCCATAGCGAAGGTGCTGTGGGTGGGAAAGGTCCCCAGCACTGCCATCCCAGCAGTACAGCTCTCTCGAGGGAGTTGATGACAGATCTTCCCTTTCCTCTTCTAGAAGCTGGGACCACAAATGTTTTCGGCATTGGATGGACAGGTTTATGGTGAGACCCCACTCCCTCTTCAGCAGGGACAGGAGCTGGTAAGGTCAGGGTCATTCTGTGCTATGCATGGTGCAAGGACAAACCAAGATGGCCAACTCTGGCCTTGCAGATGCTGGAAGGAGGGGAGCCAATGGGATCTGCAACAGTTGACAGCATGTCATGTCTAATACTCAAGCTTTTCCAGGCCTAAGAGGATCCCTGAATAGAAAGAAACCACCCACCACTGGAACACAGCCACTTTTGTGGCTGGAAGGGGCAGATGTTCAACCCCATACAACAATGCAACACAACAGTTGAGACTGTAAGTGAAGAATGCTGCATCCTCCTAAAACTGATGAGGGAAATTAGGGACATCATCTAATTCTAGAACTACCATTTGGTCCTGAGGCTTACATTTCACATAGCTACTCTGCGAAAGTGGCACGGGGTTTTATTCCATTGCCTTAAATAGACAACACCATGGCCTAAAGAGTTGAACCACAAGAACTTCACAAGTATATGGTCAGGCTGGCAAGTGTTCAGTGCCTTCAGCTGGGAACACCATTTTCCAAAGAAGTCCAGCTCCTTTTTAGTATGCACATAAGTGAAAGACATCCCAAAGTCCCTACATCCCAAGAGGTCCTGCTGGCATAGAGTAGGGCAGACCATTAAGAGATCTCAGCATCCTAACAGCCAAGCCCTCTGCTAAGATGTGCCTGATGAGAAGCTGAGCTTCAGAAGTGCTCCTCACCACAGCTAACATTAGGTGCTCCACCACCCAGTCACCAAGAAGAGCAGGCATGGAGAACTACATCATCCCTACCACCAAATCCCTCATCCACTGACACCTAAGAGCTCACAGGGAACACCCTTCCCCTTTTCTCTGAAATACTGACCATTTCTTTTAGGATTGGTAGTAAGAGAAAAAAGGATTTGGGATTTTATTTGAGATCCCCATAAGCAAGATCCACGCAACCAAATTATGCACCTGCCAGCCAAGAGCAATCCTTGTCAGCTGCTCTCTGGCATGAAAAGTGTATTCGTTCAAAACCATTTCTCAAGCCCACTCTGGCCATTATGCAGAGATACGGAACAAAGTTCAAGGGTTCTTTGTGATATGAACCATGCTTTTCAGGACTCAACTCTTCCCCCAGCTGTTTAGTGACACTTGGAATGGATTTTTCTTACTGAGAGTCAATTATTTTTTTAGTTGAAAACTCACCATCCTCTGTTGGTCAGCTGTGAGCTGAAAGCATCCCAGTTATTTACTGCTGGAAGCTAAAGGAATTTCCTTACTTTCAGAACACAGACATTTAAAATTAGTTTCAAGTACAGTTGTGATAAACAAATCGTGTTCTCCTCCTCTCCCTCTCTTGGCTTTTTGTTTGTTTTTTAAATCATGCCTGCTGGTCTAACCAGCCTTTTTCTTAGCTGCCCTCTGCAACTCCTCATTTAAAAATTCATTCACAAGATGCAGGGGAACTACAGACACCCTCTGAGAAAAACCAGCAAAGCCAGATCCCTGCTGTCGCAGCTCTCCCTTTGACACGCAATTCCCCAAGGACCTCATTTTTTGAGCACCATTAAAAAACCCAAGCAAAGCAACAAGTATTTGGCTTTTTTTTTTTTTTCCCCTTCCTATGAAGGGCAGAAGGAGTTGGGTTGTTACCTTTCTACAGAGGCTCAGGACTCCATGTCTCTGCTGACAGCTAGCTGGTTGGAGTCTTTTGCTGGCTGGAAGACAAGCTCACCAGCCAGCTCCACCAGCCCAGCTCAGCAGCTGGGGGATGGAAAGAGCTTTCAGCAGACTGCCAAGGAAGACAAGACGCGTTTGAAAAAAGTATGATGGCCTAAGTAAAGGGCTTGGGGTTTTGGACTGAGGTGTCCTGCAAGCCTTTATTCAAAATATTGATGTACTTATTAATTTGTGGATCACAAGGTCTCAATACAAGGAGATGCTTTTAAAAAATTCCGTCGTGCTGGGAGAATTGCTTCCTTGCCATGTGTCAGCAAGACTGCCTGTGAACTGCCAGCAATCACTAAGCCTCCACTCTGTATTCAAAACTCTATACAATGGAGTTTATTATTTTTAAGCGTTTCAGACATCAATGTAGCAAACTTAAGAGAACTGTTTGGAAGATTAAGATATGAACACCACCATATTACTCAATTTAGCTCCAACACTGAACACTTATTTCTGTAAGTGGACATTTCCAACTGCCAACAGAGGCAAATACTTACAGCTTTAAGTCACATTGCAGCATGATCTTGTAAACCAAGTTTAGGAAATAAGAACAAGGAAATTACTATCATTACACAAATACTGCCCCATTACTGCCAAGCCAATCCTCAACCTATCTTCAGGTCTTGGCCATAGGCTTCAAAAACACCCGTGTAGAAATTACAAGCCGAGGAAATCCCTGCTTTCTGTGTGTGCAGCCGGGTGTGAAGGTACTGGTACATCTCCAACAGCTGCATTAGATGCATTTTCTAAATCTTTCATATGCTCATGCAATGCCAAGAGGCTTCCTACCACCTCCCCACCCCAGCTCATTGCCTGCTTCGTCCAGTACCTCAGAGGAGGGCAGCAGCTCTGGGGTTTGACAGTGATGTGCCGACCCCCAAGGGCTCCTGCCACATGTTGGGGTCTTGCTCCCATGTTCTCAACCTGTGTGGTAGAAACCTCGGTCCCATCCCCACAAGCTCACCTTGAAAGAATGACCCCATCTGCTTTCGCAAAGATCTCCACGCAGCCCCCTTCACAGAATTAAGGCTGCTGCTGAGCTGTGTTGCTGGCTCAGCTCACCAGGGTCCTATTCTGGGGCCTTTGCGGGTGCCATAGAAACACGTAACAACTCGAGCTGGGAGGGACCACTAGAGGACATCTGGGCCAACCTCCTGCTCCCAGTAAAGAGTTTCCCTCAATTCTTCACCAGGTGGGCTAAGCTGCCTATCAGTACCGAGCTCCTGCTTCCTATAACCTCCTGCTGCACGGGCACACAACAGCCTTCTGGGCACTTGTGCCACTTACAGAGACCAGTCAGTAATACTACTTTACAAAATCCAGATGAATTGCTAAAAAAAAATGAAAAATAAAACAAAACACATACAAGTAGACAAGTCCCAGGACTTTTTGGCCCTTCCTGTGACAACAGTAAATAGAATTTACTAGCAGCTGCTTTATCTGCCCAAATCAGACATGCAAACAGGAGACAAAGGGGAGCAATGGAAGAAAACAGGGAATGGATATGTGTCTGTTTTCTATCATTACCCTGCTTAAAGGAGAGACAACTGGTGCACATTTCACCCTCTTGAAATCATCCCACCCTTCACAAACAATTGTGAATTACACCAGACTGGGTGCAGGACTAGCAGGATGGGAACAACATCCTTCCAAGGGGAAAACCAAGGAATGGCATGAACTAAGAATCAATTAAAAAATAAATCAGTTTGCCTATTTGAAGGCTGTCATTTCATAAAAGCTGATTTAACTCGAAGCCTTTGGACAAAAGCTGTCTTTCAGGAATCCAAAATTTCCCAGCCTTTTGATCAAACATGGAAAAGTTCTCATTACCAAGTACACCATGGATAACAGAAACATTCCTGATTTACACCACCAAAAGCATCATGACCTACGTTATAACCTCAGAGAAACAGAAGTCAAGATTTCCTCCTCCATTTTCAGGAAGGAATGGAGGGTGGTCCCATCACAGCAGTCTGAAACATTCACCATCATCATTAGGGTGAACAGCGCCGCATACATCATTAATTCTGTTCAATGTAACTAACAAAACAGCAGGATAAACTAAACTGCAGGAGGAGTCGGCACAGGAGACGATAACGTAAAACTAATGTTTATGCTGAGTCAGCAGGAAGCCTGCAAATACAGGAACGGGGGTGACCGGCTGCCCCGGGGGCTTGGTAATGGCACGATGGAGCCTTTCACTTCTAGGGCAGCAGTCCAGATCCTAGTCACGTTAGCAGAACGTGGTCCTCTAGGCACCTGCTTTCTTCCTTGGGCTGGGAGAGCGCAGACTTGGAAGCATTTTAAAAATATTTCACCAAAATGACAGTGTGTCACGCCGGATGAAGCTCAGGACAGCAGGAACTCCCTCCATACACAAGCCCGTAATCACCTGCTGGCGAAAGATTAAGCAAAGAGATGTCTGCAGTGCTGGGAAGGGGAGAAGCGTTCACAGGCTGCAGGACTCGTCCCCAGTCAAGTCAGAAGCAGACAAGGTAGGCTCACAGCAAAACCCCGCAAGGGTAATGCTCTTAAGATCAATCACACGAATCCTCGTGTCAAGCTGCTTACCCAGGCGGCCAGGATCAAGCAGAGCAGCCAAGCAAGAGTGCTCGTTAAGTGAACTCTCTCCGGATTAATGCTGTAAAACTGTACGTACCCTCCAGTGACAGCTGGGAAAGTGGTTTGCAGCACTGCCCAAAGCAATGAAGAGTGGTGCTGTCACTCTTTTTGAGGTTCTTCAAGACCTTCTGCTTTCATATCAAAAGGACTGAGCAATTGTTTAAGAGCAGCACCCAAAATTCAATTGGGTCAGCTGCTCTTATCCACACACTTCATCCTCTCCCTCCTAAAATCAGGCTCGAGTCTCATCACTACCTGGCAAGTGCTGGTGAGTAGTGAAAAGCTGCTAGCAAGGAAGACACCCTCACCTTTTATGATATGCAAATTGCCATCTTGGGCAACTAGGTCCCACAGGACTGCAGGTCCCTGCCAGCCAAGCCTTGCTTCTAGGAGGATGTTCAAGTTACAGTGAGCAACACACCACTTGCCATCCCCCGGAGGTGCCTGAAGATACCACAGCCCTCATATTGACAGCTTGATTTCTTCCTTTTGAACAGCAGGCCTGACAATGGTAAAGAGACAGGTTTACTGTGAAGGGTTCCGGGCTACAGGCAGAGTCTAAGGGAATAGCTGGTAGACCTGCCTGAAGTCTGAGGTTACCAGCCCCCTGATCTAGAAGCTGCCCCAGACAGCACACGCTGCCAGCTGCCCAGCCTCACAGCGTCCCACCCAGCACGTCATTAAATAAGTCAAGATACCTTGAAGAAGAAAGGGTTTGGGGAAGGGCAGGACAGAGATGAAAGCAAAGCTTGTGTCCAAAAGGGATGGATTTTCCCAACGCTGGACCATGCCTCTTGCACAGGTGATAAAAACTTCATATGACAAATGCTCACACCAAAGAGGAAAGAGCTGACCCCAATTTACACTCTGCTGCTGAGCTGCTCTGGTGTACTTCTAACAGCCTGTACCAGCCACCAAAACCATCAACACAACCAGAGGAATATATAGATATCTGTATTTTCAGTGTTTCTGGAGACTCAGATATTCCCCAGGAGTATTCTTACTCACCCACAAACACTACAAGGCCTGATTTTCTGCCACATCTCAAAGATACTAATGTCCATGGAGTCTCCTTCTCTGGAGACATTTAAAAGCTGCCTGGACGCGTTCCTGTGTGACCTGCTCTGGGTGGTCCTGCTCTGGCAGAGGGTTGGACTGGATGATCTTTCGAGGTCCCTTCCAAGCCTTAACTTTCTGGGATTTTGTGATCCCACAGTGGCTGGAGCTCAGTGGCTGACATGGGGCCAGGGGTGTCTCAGGCCAGTAGCTCTCCCAGACTCACCCTTGGACCATCAGGGTCAGGCAGAGGGAAGCAAGGCTTCAGGCCATCAGGACAAGGGAGGTTCAGCATCACTCCTGAAAACACAGGCAGCTAGAAACAGCTCCTGCCACTGCCTGGATGCAGCTGTCATATGGAGGCTTCCCACAGGCTCATCCCATGGGAATGGTAGAGTCTTCAGGGCACAACACGAGAGCCAGCAAGCCCCCTGCGTCCAGTTGTCCAACTTTCCAACTGGGAGGTCTTAGCATGTTTCAGGGATGCTGGAAAGCCTCTCTGGACATTTCGGAAGTGGTAAAAGGGGTGGTCAGCACTGTTACTCACCACGGGAAAGGGGGAAACCAAATCGGGTTTGATTCAGATGAAATGATCTACCCGAGGTATATCCACACACTGCACTGGGGAGCAGCACCAGGTGCCAACATCTTCATTCGCAAAGCCATTGCCTCTTCCCTAACACCCACCTGGGTTTGAAGCAGAAAGGCACCACAGGAGCAAATGCAGAATATGTTAAGGGAAAGCTTCATGCTGAGGCCAAAGGAGCACCAGAAACATGCTCTGCCCAAACTGGCCATCAGTTTGAAGGAAGAACTGAAAGCGATGCTAAGAAAAGCTTCTCAGCTCACAAAGCACCCACCTTGCTAGAGCATGTCTGCAATTACACAGGGAGCCCCAGGATCTGACAGAGCATATTCTCTGGACACCTACAGAACCATTCAAATGGATCATCCTGTTCTGTTTTCCCCAGGAGAACAGAAGAAAGGCCCACGATATGGTCATACTTTCTACTCCATCCAGGTTCTTCACACACCAGCTATGGAAAAGAGTACGGACCAGCTTTCCACTGCCCCAGCTCCTGGCTGGAAGGGAAATGCTGTCATTGACATGTTACAGAAAGGGAAATGCGGCACAGAGCAATTTTAAACAACTCACCCAAGGTCACAGGAAGCTTACAGCAAAGCAACTAATTGAACCCAGGACTTGTGAGTCCCCAGTCTAGTTATTTACCAGAGATCATCTGTTGAATAGGTCACCTTTAGTCAGAAACCCTCCCAGTTTGCATACAAAAGCACTGACAAAAGATTACGCTGAATTCTGTGCAATTATTACGAGTTTCCCTCCCAGCCCAATATGCTCAAAGAGTTGTTTGGAAATGAAAATAAAATAAAACTTTCAGCATGTTTGGTGTGCTGGAACAGACAGCTCCCTGAGCCCTGCAGACAGAGGAACCACTGAAGTGCTTGTAAGGCTCCAGATCAAGCTGGGAGATAAGGAAGTGATTTTCCTCCCCAGTTAATCAGGTTTTGAAGGGTGGCCTTCAACGATACAAGCTCACCCGTTCCCAAGTTTCACCTTGGATTTGCATCTTCATTCATAAATACCTCTGGGTGAACTGGAACATTGCAGCCTTAGCGCTGAGCCAAACACCCAAAAGCCTTTCCCTTTGCAAGAGGCCTCCCCTTGAACCTGCTGTGCTATCAGTTTCTGTTGCTACAAAAGCAACCCAAAGCACTTCACCCAACTTTATCATGGCCACAGGCACCATTCTTTGCCTTCCTAAAGAAAATCTGCCTAATAGCACCCCTCAGCATAGCCCCAGTTCATTCACAGGAACTAGAAGTGGCCTTTGCTGGAGCCTTCCAGACTCTCCAGGTACCCTCACCAGGAAGAGGTGGCTGAAGGCATCTCGGTGGCATCCAGGCTGGCAGCTCCTGTGAGTCTGTGGGGTGAGGATGGTCACTTTTGGAGCCCCAGCAGCACCTCGATGCCACGAGCCTCCCCACGTACCCTGATGCCTCCCTCGGGAGCAGCTCGCCTCACTCCCAGAGCCTAGGCTGCAGCATCACACCATGCCCCAAACCCCTCTGACCTCCATCCAGCATGGGGAGAAGCCCACACACATGCAAACAGGAACAGCAAAACCCAAACCCTTCCAATAAACAGGTGTAATTTTTAATACAGCAGGCAATCAAATCATGTCCGTGGCTATCTACAGCACTCGGATGGTTCTCAGTGGATGACAGATAGTGAAAATGTTGGGCAATACATTTGGAAAAGGCCACATGGGATGGAATTCGCCTTTCACGCAACACGAGAGCTGAACAGCAGAGAGTCAAAATAGTTAGTGGGGGTCTAACCAAGAAGTTTAGGCAGCATTTAAGCATCCAGTGACCTCAGCTTTCTGTGTACAAGCAATTTTATTTGTCTTGCTGACATCGTATGCATCCTGAGCAGATAGGTCAGTAAGAAATAAGAGTAGGAAGGGATGGATGAGAGGAAGGGATGGAAAAGCATCAGGAAATCAGCATCTGAGCTGCAAGGGTGAAAACATGAGTTACACCAACTGACTGGGGAGATACACAAATGAAAACAGAGGTACCACTACAGTCAGATCCCAGAACAGCTTCACAGCTCCAAGCTCAGGGCTACAGCCACCTGCTCGGGAAAAAGAAGTGTTATTTGGTGCTGACCCCCAATCACCACCTTCCCAGGAAGCACCAAACTGTCAGCTCAACAAGAAGCAAGAAGGAAGAGAAAAAAAAAAGAAAGAAAGAAAGAAAAGAGCACAAAAAGAAAACTTTTCCTCCACTAAGATTCTGTTACAGAAAAACACAACCCCAAGCACTATCAAAGGGATAAAGGACATTCTGCTTTGCAAAGCCTTCCAGTGGGGAATTCTTTGTGCTCTGCTGCAGATTTGCAGGTGAATATTTGCCCTCATGAAAAATTTCTGTCTCAGGGTGGGGAAATTCAATGTATCTTTTCCCCATCTCTTTACTGGCAGAGGCAGCTGTTTGGTGGAATCACAGCTATATAAGCATGATAACCCTGACACAGCCTGGGGTTTTTGGGTTTCTTTCTGCTTTAAGGCTACTCACCAGAAGCCCTCTCTGTCACTCCACAACACCCAGTGAAGAGCACATTTAGTGCTGTCGCTGGGATCACCGATTTCATGCAGAGCACCCAGTTTCGTGAAAGCACCACACGCTTTTCACACCATGGGTCCTGTCTTCAGTACAACCACACTGTCTGACAGGGATCAGCCCCTCAGCCCTCTACAAGAACCAGCTCAGCAGAAGCACCTCCAGTAGGTTATTAGCAACAAGACCAAACCAGCAGCTGTAGGCCTCCAGATCCATGGGCCCTAAACACCAGGCTGAGAAGCTGTGACATCAACTATGTCAAAAATCTCACTTTGAAATCCTACTCCTGCTTATTTACATTACAGGAGTACCCGGAGGCCTCAGCCCAGCCAACATCTGCCCTACAAAGTTCAGGCTGGAGAAGGGTATTTGCATATGTAATGGCCACCTCCACAAAGACCTCCCACCCTGTGGCCAGTCACAAGCAGCTCAGTTTTGCAGGAGAAATAAATAATAGTCAGGTTTTGAGGAGAAAAGGTGCAGCAGCAGGGCAGGCAGGGTTTGGGAGAGCTCCTGCACAAGCCACCGGCCAGACATCACGGACACTGGTGTCCCTGGGGCTTCTGCAGTGCTCCCACAGTGGGGCTGAGCTCTGCCTTCACAGCAGCCAAACCACCCTTGTAAAAAGCTGTGCAAGGAGCAGGACTGTGCTCTGCAAACTCCCACAAGGATGTGAAAGAGGTTGTTAACCTAAACAGACAGGTCTGAGATTGATTCGTAGGAAGGATGAAATCAAGAGGTAAAAATAACATTTCTAACACACCAGTGACACACCGAGCCTTTAATCCAACGGACTATTTACAGGCCAAGAGCATTCCTTGCTGCTCTTACCTTCATCTCTAAGGTCCGAGGCAACGACTGCTCTGGAGGAGCCTGTTCAAAGGCAACAGGCAGCCCAGGGAACAGCCGAGCATGAGAACTGGGATTTGAAGAAGTTAAATAACCAAAGGGACAGCTAAGCACAGCTCACTAGATTTCACTCCACAATCCAAGCACTGAAAGTTGGAAACTCAAAACATTTCCTCCTTGAATGCATTAAATTCCCATTTTCCTATTTCAAGGTCTTCTACTTGCTTTAGCATCCAGATATTCACTTCCCAAATGCACTGCTAGAAATAGGGGGTTGTAAACAGAGTTTTACAAAAAAGGAAGGTTAACACACAACATATTTTTCCCATTACTTCAATACATCCTGCAAGCTCTGCAAGCTTGGTAAAGAAAGAGTCTATTTAAAAATCTAGGGTGGGGAAGAATTAGCTCACCAAAACCATAAACAGATTTGCTTTGCACTTTCAGGCCAAGAGAAAAACAAGACGGGCTATGTGCACATTGATGCACACAATAGCACAATCATTTTAAAAACAAATGCATTGCGAGGGAGAGGACACCAGAGGAGGGTGGGGGGCAAGGAGGAGTGAAGAGAAAGGAGCCAAGTTCTAGAGCAGAGATCCCGAGCGTGGTTCCTCAGTCTCTTTAAAATGACAGTGGGAAGCTGCCGTGTGCCAGCGCAGGACCGCGAGGACGCGGGAGGATGGGACACGTCGCTACAATGCCACGATCTGTCTCTGGGTGCGAGCCCCTGAGTAATAAACAACATTATTTTTGAAGTTGTAACACAAAGGAATCCTTCCCACTTACCCAGTGACCTTCCACACAAAGCATCATCACTGTCTTTCAAGTACCAAGGGACATAAAATTTAATTCCCTTCTCTCTACTCTTCCTCCCAAGAGACCCAGACTCTGTTTACCAAGGCAGAGCAAAACTACAAAAGTACCCACTTCCTCCGGCCGAATCCTCCATCTACAATGGTAAGACAAGCCAGAGAGCAACAACGCTCACTGTGTTTGCAAGATTACAGCAATAAGGTGTTTGAGGACCCACCTAAGATGCCTCGATTATTCACAACTTCAAGGACAGTTCTCAGGAGGCTGAAGGAGCACATCGATCCCAGCACACCCTGTGCTACAGCCGGGCCCGTATGTTTATTCCTACCAGTTTAACAGACTGGATTTAGCCTGCAGAACTGGAAGCGTGTCAGGAAAGCTACAGCAAACAGCATCAGTCCAGTTGCTGTACTCCCAACACTTACTTAATAGAGCCTAGAAACAAGCAATCTCCAGGCGTGGCACAAGCTGAGGAGAAAATCACTCCAGGGTTTAAAAACCCCCATTTCCATGGGGAAAATTTCATTTATCACACAGCCATGAACCTGATAAATGAATCCCCACCAGTCTGCTCACTAATGCTCAACCATTAAACTTCATTTCTTACAAATAAAATGGCTTTGCTCTGGTATGAGACCCAATTTCTTCTTCAAAAATCTGGAACGATGTAATGGAAAACCAGAGTGTTATTTCCAAGCACACTTCTTCCATCCACAGATGCCAAGGGGAAAACACATCGCTCTCCTGACCCGTCATCCACAAGACAGGACAGATGAACATTTATTAAATTATAAAGATTCTTGGGGGGGGGCGGGGCTAAATCAATGGTTCAACACAAAGATAGAGGACCACCAGCTAGGAGAAGAGTATAAATGGACAGGACATCTGAATGCTGTCCTGTCCAAGGTGTGACATTCAAGAGCAAAAATATCCACTGTCCCCATCTTAGGGACACCTGGGAGCATAACCCAAGACCCGTACCGACCACAGGCAGAGTAGGGCTCAAACCATTGCACAAACATTTCAGCCCTGGGGCTAGAGAAGCCTTCATAGGAGAATCCTGCAATACACTGAAACACGCCCCATTTCTCTGTCTAGGCTACAGAAGGCTGCATGGTCCATAGAATAGCAAGCAGTGACTTACCTGCACGAGGGACCACAACCTCAGCCTGTCATTCTCCAGTTCCTCCTCTGGGCTCGTGTGCATCTTTAAAGTGCTTCCAGTTGTCGCTTCAGCTGCGCCAGGACTCGGGGCTGGAAGAGAAGATGATGCACCAAAGGTTACCGCTGCACCTCAGAAGGAGCAGGCAACCCTTGGTTAGTAGAGGCTGAAAGTAAAACTAAAACCCTGACCAGTTTGTCTCCCAGCTCATGGGATCCACCCAGACATGCACCCACGGTACATCCCGACCGAAGCATCCCAAACCACACATCTTTGGGTGTATTCCACGCTCAGTCGGCAAAGGCATCCTTTATCAGACATTAACCAGGTTCACTGAATTAATCACCGAGCACCCAACCGTGCTGCTCTCAACCCAGTAAAAGCAAAAACCTCCCCGGGATGCCGCTCCCCAGCTCTCGGCTGCTGCTCATGGGCTTGGTTTGGTAACAGGACTGGAAACCTCAATGGCCAAGCAGGTATTTAGAGAAGCAATCACAGCACCCCAACCGAGACCGTGGCAGCCTGCGGCTATATATAACCTCCAGCTTTGCTCCTAGCTGTGGCCTTCCTCTCTCCCCTCTGCTTGCCTCTGCTGCCGTCCAGTCGCCGTTCCCTCATCCCCAGAGAAGCACCAGAGCCAGCCCAATGCATTTCATAATTTCTAAACTTAACCATCTAGAGGGGTAACCAGCCAAGTGGATTTCTGGGATTAAGTTCAGACTGGGGGGGGTGGGGGGAAACAGCATACTGAAAAACAGAGTCACCCTGGAAAAAGGTGAGCCAGAGCTCAGAAGAAGGATGAAAAATAGGAAAATTATGTTGTGATTCCTGTGTAAAGGAAAATTTAGACTCGTTTGCTGCTCCTGCAGGAGCACAGCCAGTGACAGGTTCTCCTCTCTCAGCAACACCTCCCAGTGTCTTCAGCCAGCATGTATGCTCAGGCTGAAGTCCCCTGCCAAAGCCCTGCTGATCTGCTGCCCAGCTTGGAGCCTGCTGACCATACCCTTTGCTCACTACCAGTGAGTTTCTTTGATTAAAATAAGTAAATAAGCAGCATGGAGAGATTTAAGCAAATAACTAGCAAAGATGCATTACAATTTGGGAAGGTGCTCTCCAACTCTATCCTGCAGACAAGAAGCATCCACTCTGGCTGTAACTGCGCAGAATGAAACCCATCAGGAGTTTAAAAAAAAATAAAATAAAAGGCAAAGGAAATGGACAAGTGTCAAAGGACCTATAAAGATTTTCCATTGCTAAGCTCTCAGGTGTCTCAACACTCCCTGCTTAGACAAAGCTCTCCCCAGACCCATGGTGCCAGTTGCTCTATGTTATTTGTTTGCTGTGTGTGTGTTTGTTATTTGTTTGCTCTGTGTTACTTTCCTGATTTAATTCACACAAAGCAAACACAAAACCATGGGAAGATTCAGCCCCAAGTCTGGCAAATGACAAGAGTTCAGAGAACAAGAAAAAATGCTTTAAATGCCTGCTAGATGCCACAGCTTTTTCTTTTTTCCTTGCTTTTCTTTTTTTCCTCCCTTCAAGTGAAGGGAAGGCTTATTCTGAACCAATTGGGTTTCAACACGCTTGGAAAGATCCCAGCGTTGAATGCCGAGACCTTGACATAACAGGTGACAACCTTTTCTATGCCAGAAAAAGTTTAACATATAATAAGAAACAAATATTAGACTGCTGATGGAGTGGGATTTTATTCCAGCAGTTTGTGTAAATGTCCTGTAATGACTTGCACAACATTGCAGGCTCTCAAATGAAGTGATAACGGCACAGCACCAGCTGTTATCTGCCATCCCTCCTTCAGTAACACCACAGCTCCTCTCCCTTTATTACATGAGCTCACGGCTACGGGAGGCTTGATATCATACACACACTCCTTTAGGGATTCAACGTATGCTCAAGTCTTTAACAAACAAGATTTCATGAGCTTGGAGCACCTAAATTAAGAAGGGTGACCTTGATCACGGCTGTCCGAGCAGCTTTGCACTTCCTGAAAATCAAGGTGGTTTAAATAAAAAATTAAGCTGGAGGCAGAGAAAACTCTTGAGTTTCCCAAACCCTTGTTCTGAAATATGGAGCAAAAACCCTGCAAATCTGGCACTGTGAGCCACTATTACCCTGGCAGCTCCTCCTCGAATTGCCTGAAGTTGTGGCTTGAAGTAAAATACTATAGAAGAGAGCTGGGGCAAGGGAGCAGGGGCTGGAGTTTCCTCCAAGCAGCACATGCAAACAGTTCAGCTGCTGATCACAAACTGGAACAGCACCAAGGACAACCAGGGTATGGCTGTCAACCAGGGTATGGCTCCCCCACCCAAACTTCTTTCAGATGTTCAAATCCCCATGTCTGAGGGCCATCTAAGGTCAGGGATTTCCACTGTATGCCAGAGCCACTGGTGATGGTGACCATCCCACTGCTGTCCTTTCCAATGCTTACAGCGTTCTCAGGCTTGACTGAGAGGCTCAAAACCTGCAAACAGTTCAAGCCTGGAGAATATATTCTCTAAATATCAAACAACACAGAGAAGTCATCCTCATATACCCAGGGGTTTAAAACCATAACACCTGAACCATCTGGGACAGCAGGCTCATGGAAATGTAAGAGTGCCAGAGCCTGGGACAGGCTGCCCAAAGAGGTTGTGGAGTCATCTTCTCTGAAGGGATTCCAAACCCACCAGGACACAATCCTGGGCACCCTGCTGGAACAGGGGGATTGGATGAAATGATCCTCAGAGGTCCCTTCCAACACCTACCATTTCTGATTCTGTGATCAGTTATGATTTAGCAGCTCTCATGGATGGTTTTGAAGTTGCTGAAAGATGCTTAGTGCATCTAGCAAGGAGGAAAATTTATACCCTGAGACCTGAGTTGCCTCAGCTTGCACAGCTGCAGGCAAGGAAGAATCAATTCTCTTACCTGGCCTGAGTTTTTTGCACCTTGTTTGCAAAGCAATAGTGCAGATCTGCACAGATCTGCTCCCTGCTCTGGACTATAAAACAGTTCTTCCCTACAGGGAAAAAAAAAAAAAAAAGGTTGGCATCTTTGATAAGACTCCTGGAGGAAAGAGTGTGCAGAGGATGCTGCAGAACATGGTCCTAACCTGCAAAGGATGCAAGTGGAAGAAACATCTTAGCCATGTGGGACCTCCCAAGACAGCCCAGCAGAGACTGGCCAGTCCTGCTGGCTCCACTGTGTGTGGGACACTGTTTTAAAAAGGTTCCCATTCCCAAGGTACAATTAAAGGACTGACAAATTACAATTTAGGATCTCTAAAGTGGCTGTTTCTATTTCTCCAGTATTTACACAGACCTGGGAACTTGTCTTCACTGCTATTTCTTTAAAGAAAAATAGCTATATTAAAGGCAACATCACTCACACCCCCTCTCTGTCTCTTCTAACTCAAGTGAGTGTCCTGGAAAGGCTGTATCATCCAGAGAGGCAAGTCACACAATTTAACATCCATGAAATTCAATTTCAGAATCAAAGAGCGTAAAATATTTCTAGCCAACATCTGTTATTGTAGACAGGCATGCAAACTTATATTATCTTTAGTCACTTCAATCTTTTTTAAGTGCATCAAAATTTAAGCCTCAGAACGTCACTTATTTGTTGCTTAATTCAGACTGAGAATGTCTGACCTCACCACTCCACACCAGCACTGGAGGAAGGGAGTGCAGAAGAGCATTGAGACAACTCCCACTTGCACGACAATAAACTGCTCTTTCACCTTGCAAGAATGACTGTCAAGAAGTAGTAGAAAGATATTTCCAAGCCATTTTTGTCTTCCAACAACTTGATGTTCTACAAGCATTTCAGACCATCAAATCCAGTTGTTACTTTTAGGGAAAGTGCTGCTCAACATTTAACCTGAACTTCTTTTCCTCTCAACAATTTTAGGACCATGACCTCTTGCCCTATGCCCTGTGATAGCAGAAAGCAAACACCACCTTCCCTTTTAGGCACCTGAAGATGTATTTTCTCCCTCTTCTCTTATTTAGAAACAATCAACTCCAGTTTGTTCAGAGCACTGGTTTTCTAGACATCTAGTCAACCTTGTTACAACTCCCTGGACCTCCTCCAGCCAACCTCTCCTCTCCTGCCAGAGGCAGAAGAGGACACCTTCCTCCCCACACTTCCCCCCAGCACCACACACCTATCTACTCTGGGATGTTTATCACCTTAAAAAGATATTGTGGACAGTATAAAAACTTACCAGCTAAGGAGAGATGAGTTTTATGACCAGTCTCCAAGAATTTAAAAGGAGATAGAGACTTTGTCCAATTCACATCTTAGTCACTTTTTCCATCACAAAGAGAATGAATTATGGAATATTCTTGTTAAGCTAAAAATTCCTGTTGTAGAGTTTTCAATATTTTAAGTCCTATTCAGGTTGGTTTTTAAAAAGGAACCATAGGCAGCACCGAGCATTCAAGCTCAGCAAACGAGTCAGCTTCTCACTGCAAGAAAAGGAAACCACAGAGCAGACTCCCACTCCTCATTTCCTTTTCACTGCCCACAAGGATGCTCTGAGGACCACAGGGGACACAAGTATCTACACTTTGCTCTCTATTATTTGAGAGCAGAAATTATTGTTACGTGTTTCCTACAAGGCCTCGCGGGACTGCTCACCAGTGTGATTACCCAGTCTGGCTGAAGCAGAGGAGCACTGGTTTCCCTTTCATCCAAAACTATCAAGCCTGCAGCGTCCTGCAGGACGTGGGAAGCTGCAGCTCCAATCCTGCACTGCCTGGAGAGTTTGCAACATTAGCTCCAGCTCCCACTGGGAGTTGGGATATTCTGGGATGGGGATCTCTGTCAGTCCCCTGAGATCAGCTTTCCATGCTGAATAACACACTTAAGCAATCAATATGTTCAATAACACATCTGAACAGCTCCTCTGCCCTCATCTCCAGCCTCTTCCAGCTGAAGTCTCTGGTCCCATTCAGGAGTTTGTGGGAGCAAGGGGACAAGAAAAGCAAATATAATTTTTGTCAAAAAAAATTCCCTTTGACCAAGAATTCCCCCTGAGCACAGTGGGTCAGGTAGCACTGCCCCTTAACTCAGGTATAAAACCCCTGGGAGCCAGCAGTGATGATAATATTAGGACACAAATGAAATAATACAGGGGACCTCATCACTCTTGGCTTCCATACCCAGCTTGGCTAAAGCCAAAAGATCCTTTTTTTTTTTTCATGCAAACTCCACAGTTAGTGAAGAAAAACCACACTGACAGTTTTTACACTGTCCACAATATCTTTTTAAGGTGATTTGTCATTTAAACTGTCAGCTTGAAAGGTAATAATTTTTTAAAATGAATAAAATATTATGTATTACATTCACAGGCTGCAACCACTGCCAAATTCCTCTGTCAATTTTTACAGGATTATAATCACATTCCTCTTTTAAATGTTTTATTCTCTTGTTTCTGTGCCAAAGAGCTGGGAAAGAGAGTAAACGGCTACTTAAGAACAGCATATGATGATCCAAACCAACACTGGAAATGGAGCAAAATGCTCCTCAGGGCGGGGGGGGGCATGTTGCTCAGCAAGGGCATCTTTAGGTGTTGGCTGTGATGCAGCAGCCAAAACACTTTCAGATGCCAGTGTAATTTTAAAGCAGGTTTTCCTGTGAAAAATCCTGGGTTTAAATAAAAGCATTGAGAGGACAAGTTTTACATTTCTGCCACTGAGAAATACCCAGCTCTTGCAGAGACCAGAAACAGCTCAATTCACCAGTGGTGCCAAAAGAAAGCTCAGTGAGACCCAGAGGATTTATAGGAGCTGAACACACCACAACCCCCCTCCCAGAGGCTATAGATCCTCCCTTCCTACTCTATTTGTTGCTCAGAAACCCTGCCGCCTTGTCTTCTCCCTAAACTGTCCTTCTGCTTGAGGTGGAATAGATGAACAGAGCCATCTTGGGTCTTCCCGATTTGCTCTGCCTACTACAGTCAAGCCCTGTCTGAGCAAACTGCCAGCTGGGTCCCAGTCCCAGCTCCTGCAGGGACCTGGCCCGGGCTCAGCCTGGGGGCAGTGACACAAAACAAGGATTTTGGCATTTCTTAGTCAGAATCTAAAGGTCTTTTTTTTTTTCTCCCCCTGAAAATGCCTGGAGCACAGTAGTAATCGTTTGTACAAAGAGGACAAATAAAATTGTCTAGAAATGGAGGCAGAACCATATTCACTCAAATTAATGGGCAATTTTTACAACATGAACACAAGAAAAATGTTGGGCTTGAGTTTTGGTTTTTGCGTTTGGTTCCCCCCCCCCAGGGCACTTTGGTTGTTGGGTTTGTTTTGCAGGACAGTGTTCCTTTATAAAAGAATTCCTCTGAAAGCACTTCTCCTGTGAAGCTCCCCCTCCAACAGCTACTGTTACAAATCTGCGATAAAAGATGTATTCAGCAGGGCCTGGCACAAAAATAGCACCCAAAGTGGTGCTGCCAAAGCCTCACAATTTTATCACAAGCTTCAAAATATTTGGAGAAAGAAAAGATAGTCTTGCTGGGAGCACCAGCTAGAAGAAGCTTCAGTTCTGAGAACCTCAGATTTCATCTGGGAGAAAAAGAAGGTGTCTAGACATGATTCTGGAGGAAAACTCTCAAACTGGAGTGCAAACACAATCCAGATTTTTCAAGCACTAACAGTGAAGCAGAAGGAACCTTTGATGGACTATCACAGACTCACAGAATGGTTTGGGTTGGAAGGGACCTTTAAAGGTCATTTAGTCAAACACCCCTGTAGGGAGCAGGGACATCTGCAGCTAGAACAGGTTGCTCAGAGCCCCATCCAACCTGACCTTATCACTTGGTTTGATCCAGCTTCAGGATTCTGCAGAATCTCACTGGTGCCTCTGCAGTATTTTGGGGGGCGGAACCACACTGTGAACTTCAGCCCAGCAGCACCATCAGAACCAATGCTTTGCAAGCACCAGGGAGAGCAGCTGTCCCCAGTGCTGCTGAGCAATTCAGAGCTCCACTGTGTGGGAGCAGAATCACGGAGGTCCTATGTGGATGGAAGCACAAACTCTGGAGCTCAGCTGAACAGAGCCACTTTGCTTGCCTAGACTGGGTATGTGTCCATGATCCAGCCACTTAACCCTGTTGAAAAAAAGCAGGTGGTCTTGCTCTGCTCTCCATCACCCCCCACATCTCCCTATCCCTCAGCACATGCCAGACTTCTCCAAGAGCTTCTGCACCAGCAGAAAGCCATCCACCAATTTCCTTAGCCATCAGATCAGCTGTGTTACAAACCTCTTATTTAAGTTTCCAAGGGAAATCTAAATGGAAACAAGCCCCAGCTCTGACTCAGTAGCACAGCAAGGCAGGTCCATCAAAGCCAGGGGACACGCAGATCCTGACGGTGCAGGACAAGTTCCAGTGGCATGGACTGAGAGCTTTGCTGTTTCTGTGGCAGAGGGGCCGTGCCCACAGCACAACACAAGCATTTAAGGCCTGTCGTGTGTCTTTGCAGGGACATGCACACGCACACCCAACAGCAAGCACAGCTCTTCTGTCCTGCTGCTCATCCCCTCCACACCAGAAACAAACCACAGTCCAACTGGACCCAGCACCCACAACACAAGGGAGAAGAAACACCTCAGCAATTAATAGATTTCACCTGGAATCTCACAGGAGATGGTATTAAAATGAAGAGGGGAAGAAATAAATAGATGGAGGAGAAAAGAATCAGCTTGCCAGTATCAGCCACTTCTAAAAAATCCCTAAGTCAAGCTCCGAGCACCATGGCACCAGCTCCCAGTCCAGGATACTGAGAAATAACCAGGCTAACATGGGGTGGTGAGAGAAGGGCATCTCCCTACCTCTTGCTGTCCAATAATTCCCTTTTTTCAGCTTTTCTATGTAGCTGGGAAGCTCTGGAGGTCTTTTTTTAATTTACAAAGCCGAGATTTTCACTGAAGCCCCTGGTTCTGAACGCTGGGCTTTAATCCAAGTGTCAGATGTCAGGAGATAGCGATGGGCTGCAGGAGCTGGCCACCAGCCGAACCCTTTTCCAACCAGCTCAGCTGGGGTCTGGATTCAGGAATCCAGACCGATGCATTCAGGATGTATTTTCCCAAAATGGAGAGCTTGATCCCCAAAATGTACCATGCAGCAGCAAGCACAGCTCTAAAATACTCTATAAATACACCACCATGCACCATGCTCACCAGGTCCAGCTCTAAATCTGGTTCACCCATCGGTCGCAGAAAATATAAATATTCTCCCTGGTTTTCAGTGCAATATTCCCAGGCTGATCCAGAGAACCTATGGAGTCACTAAGCTATAATTAGAGGTTTATTATGAAAGCTGTTTGGGATGCCTGTCAGCACTGAAGGGGACTCTGTATTTAAGGTACCCTTCCCACACAGAGCAACAGTGGGATGGTTTTTTTGCCTTTCATTAAAAAAGGCCAACTTGTTTACTCACCTCAAGTGACTCGGTCTCTGCTTTGCAAGAGTATTTACAGCCTCTAACTTGATTAATGGCATTTAAAAATGGCAAAAAGAAAAAGGCATCAGTGAGGTGGTTTAAAAGATGCATTTTCATCCATAGCTCATAATATGATTACAAGCCAATTCTTGCTTTTCACCGAAACAAAAAATTTAAATAATTAATCAGGTACAGGACATTCACATTCACACACTCGTTATCATAGAATTGTTGACATTAGCTTTTATTTTTAGAAAAACATGAAATGTGGAAGGGAAATGAAACAATGTGATATTTCTTTGGGACTGTCTCTACCGTTAGGAAAATATGGAAAGCAAATAGGGTCGTGAACGTCTCGCATACCTTCCTGCCAAGCGCCGATTGATACAACCATAAATACCCTTTCAAGGCACTTGGACTGCCCTGACTTTGTTTTGTTTTTATTTATTATTTTTATTTTTAAAGAACATCTGCCAACATTACCATATCCTGAGCCTTTGGGAGGGAGAGGACCTGAGAGCCACACAGCAGGGATGCTTGCTGGGACCTGGTCTCTCTCCTGGCTGTCACACCACAGGGTGATGACCCTGGGCAGGTCTTGTTCCCCATGCTGAAAACTGGGAGCAAACCAGATCACCAGTTTGATGCCAGAGCAGGGATTTCAAATTGCAGGCACCTGCAATTGCCCTAATCCCACAAACACCATAATAAAAAGGTTGCTCCGTCAAAAGCACTGGGATTTCTCGCTGGGCCAGGCTTTCAGCAGACCAGCCCCTGCACTTCTAAATAAAATATATTTAGGCCTACAAGCACTGAGCTAGATCACAACTTGGCAAAAATTGCTATAATTAAGTTTAAAGTGGAATGAAAAAGCATCTCTAAAGCAATGCTCCAGTTCAATGCCCAGGAGCAGCGTTGTCTGTGCTTTGCTCTTTCTTAGGAAATAAAGTCCTTGGAGTGAGGTGGGCACGGCCAGGAGACAACCAGGGCTAATCTAGAAGGGGAAAAACATCATTAGGAGATAAAACCATCCCTGCTAATACCAAAGGTGAGTTCAGGTGAGTAATTACACCAGCTGCCAGGTACAGCTCTGCAGAGGTGACCTTCCCTGGTGCTGCCTGGACATGGCACCATCAAGGCAGAGATGATTTCTCCAACCTCACCTTTGGGGCAGAACTGGCCAAAAGAAAGCAGCACAGGAAAGCAGGGCCAAAAGCAGCCACAGGTTCCTATGGTAAGAGGGTGCTCCAAAATCGCCCCTTCCCAAATGATGCCTTCCATCCATCCCTTCAAAGCACAACAAAATATTCAGGAGCTGGATGGACACACAGTAGACACAGAAAGAAATTTCACTATTAATGGCCTCCAGTGGATTTATTTTTGCATCCTGCAGCAAAGCACCATTGAAAGGGAATGTTTTCTTCCAGTAGACTACTGTCACATACCTACATAAAATTAGGGATATTTGACTTACAATTTTTATTCCCCTGCCCCCCTCCCCCCCAAAAAAATAAAAAAAGGTGCTGAAACTGAGCTTCTCAGTTGCAAAATTACCAGTATTTTGTATCTGCAATTCAGTTTCAAGAACCTCCCTCATCTCTTTTTTTATAATCACATGGAGAACAGCTACACTGCACGTACCATTTTCTCACTACATTGAGCTTGAGGAAAATTTAAGACTTCCTCCCCGCCCTGCCTTCTTTTTAATGGGAGATGTGATTATTGAAATTAATTCAGAAAATAGTCAGCATTCACCAATCAGCTCAGCAGTTTGCATTTTCTTCATCTGCTACTTACATGCTAATTATTGTACTGGTGGGATTATTTCCCATTCACATTTGGAATTTACAACACAGTGGGGAATTCATTAAATTAGAAGAAAAATACAAAAAAAAATTAAAAATCAATGACATTTTAATTTCTTTTTTTTTCTTCCAAGTCTCATGCCTACAAGGACCTGACAAACTCAGCCCCAGCAGAACAGATGCACAAGGCAGCATTTCCAAGGGGCAGAGCAGCAACAGCATCTCTGGAGCAGATATTCTTGGAAGACGATGCAGCCCTTCCACATTCACCTGCACCTTGGGGGTTCATCCCATCCACCGCTGCCTCACACCCACCATGCTCTGTTCCCCTTGGCTGACATTTGTAATGAAGCACGAAAAGGTCCCACCATGTGTGGGACATCAGCCCCCATCTCCAAGCCGAGCCCTCCAGCAACGCTGAAACAGTTGTGCTGAGGTTGGAACCGGGGTTCGCCTGAGCGGGGAGCAGAGGTGACAATGGCAGACATGTCCCACGATGGCCTCTAACCAGTCAGCAGCTCTAAAGGGCTTGGGTGGTTTTGTCCTCACTCCAGAAGAGTCATAGGGGCAGCACAACACGTGTCCACAGCATCCACAAGCAAGGACCAGGTTCTCCAGCTATCATGTCTACCAGCTAAGCACAGGGGGGGTCCAGTGGAGACCCCTTTTTTGCAGGTACCCAGCAGAGAGATCCCTAACTTTGCTACGTGAATCTCAAATACTATTTACCACCTCATTTCACCTGGGCAAGCGCATACAAAGGCAGTATTGTCAACAGCAGGGCTTTGAGCACAGAAGGGCCTTCATGTTCACCTCACAGTGCTGCTTACTGGGGGTTACCCCTAAAAGCAAGGGCTCCTTCTCACCCCCACCCTCTCAGCTCCAATCATCTTGTTGACAACTACAAAATATTTAAAAAATAAACCATCACAAAACCAAACAAAACCAACCAACCAACCAAACAACACACAACACCAAACCAAAACCTATCCTAGGTTTCTTCCCAGGGAAGATGGAAGTAGGAACATGAAAGCTTTGAAGTTCCTTTAAACTACCCAGTGCCCTGCTCCCACCAGCTGCTGGACACCCATAACCTGCTCTAAGGCCTCCTCAAAGGTGACAAGCAAACGCCCTGCAATGCTGCAGGGCATCAAGAGCACCACAGAAAACATGCAGGTGTCCCCGGAGCAGAAAACACAACTGAAAAAAAAAAACACAGCTAAAGAACAGGCCCAAGGAAGCAGCAGCATAAACTGGCAGGGCACCAGGGTTGCTCATGGTGTGGTTCATTTTGCCAACATCAGAGGTACCTCCCTTATGCTGAGGGGATTCCCAGAGCCCCGGCTCAGCCCAGGTGCCCATGGGTGGTACACACAGATGTGGGCATCTGCTGGGGGAAACCACCGACCTTCTAAGGGCTGGGGAGGTGACAGAGCCAGCAACCCTAAGTGAAGGTGGAGGAGCATTGGGTGCTTGCTGTGATCCAGTCCAGCAAGAAGAGGGTACCAGCAAAATAAGGAGAGCACAGAGTAGAAAATGGAGCTCAAGAAAGGCTTAGGTCCAGGTGGACACAGCAGTGACTATTCACCCAAGAGGGGTTTTGCACCATTAACCCCCAGCACACTGGCTCCAAAGGTGCCTCCTCCAAAGCACTGTCATTTCTAGTGCTTTCACAAGCACTCCAGTGATCACCAGAGCCAAACCTCCATCCTCCAGAAACAGTGCCAGCACGTGGCAGAGCAAACATGGTTCAGCACCATCAGCTGAGGCTGGGCCAGCAGAACACCACCGTGCCATGGAGACAGGCACCAACTGCAGAGGGAGAAAAGCTGAAAGCAAAGGACTTGCAAACCTATGGCACCTGCTAAACCACCCTCAGTCTCCATCTTTCCTGCCTGTAAAGCAGCGTGAAGATGCCAGACGTTGGAGCAGGGAGCACAGGCGGCTGTTTCCAACATCTGCCGCGCTTCACAGTACACGCACAACCGGAGGAGCGGAGGCCTAACAGGTGGATTATGGTCTTAATGAAATATTCACATTCATCTGCTCTCTCCGAGCCCAGACCACAAGTCTGCTTCCCCGCCACTCACACAGCTGAGGAGGAGTTTGCCTGGATTTTTGTTTTTAAATTTGTTCTGCCTCCATAAAACAGAAGCACTCCCCTTGACTTAAATATTTTCTGCTGGGGAAATGATTCCTAGCAAAGAAAGAAAAAGCAGGATACGTTTCAGAAGAGGAGTTTGCATCTACATCCTACTTAACAAACCAAAGCACAACAGAACAGGCTCACATAACCTCCTGCACATGTTTCAGGATGACTCGTCTCTAATGACCACCCTACAACTAGGAACACACATTAGAGCCAATTAACCTTAATGCAAAGACTAAATACACCTGTCTCACCAGGGCTGCAAAAAACACACATCAAGAAGCCCCACTGGTGCCCCATCCAACCTGTTAGGGTCTCCAAAGCCGCTGAGCACCTTGCTCCAGGTGACCACCTCTACAAGGTTGACCAGAGCCAAAAGGCAGAAAGCAGGCTTCAAGAGAAAGGTTGGGGCATCAGTAAGCACTGAAGGATGAAATGGTGTTTGTGCTACCAGCACCCCAAGGCAGGACCTGGAGACACCAGGAAGGTCTCCAGCCACTGAAGCCAGCCCTGAGCACCAAGAGACAGCTATACAGTGCTGCTACTCCTGCACTGAGCAGAACTGGAGATGAAGAGCTACAGGATCAAGTATCCAAGAGCTCAAGCCTAATTTCTGTCCTCCTAAATAAACTCTTTATTCTTACCATTTTAAGAGCAGACAAGAACTTTCAATCCCTCTCTGAAGACACACAGATACCAACTGATTCCTGAGTGCTTGGGGAAGACAGAAGAACAAGCTCCATCAGAAGGCAGGGTACAAGATTTTGGCAGAAACCCCACTCTCCATCTGTGGGACAACCCAGCCATTGGACTTACTTTCCAGAGGGACACCAGCAACATCATGGCTGGGGTTGCAGGACAGGAAAGTGAACCACCAGTCTGCCCTTTTAGTTAAGATTTGCTGTATTCTAGGTGTTTGTGGTTATAAATTGATTTAGGCAGTTGACCCCACCACTGACCTGACTCTTCTGGAAAACAAAGTACCCCCCAGCTTTCTCACAAGCACGTGGATATAAAGAAAAAGGTGTCACAGCTTGTGATTTTCAGCACTGCAATTGTAGAGCACTAGTCCATAGGAGATCCCCAGACTTCCAGATGCAAAGAGAGACAGACAGTGCTGATTGCATACATTTATTAATGCATGTCTCCCTACACCACTGGAAAAAGCAATTAAGTATGCTTAAAAAGAAACAAAGCAGGGGATAATAAAATGACTACCTATTCAAGTATTTGTGTAATACTCACATGACACCTTAGGTCAAGCAAATATTTAATTCCCTATTTCCAAAAGGGAAGTTTTCATAAGTTTCAGGAAAACCTCTTTATTTATGGATGCATGAGAGCAGAATATGAGTGAGCATCCCACACACCATGCTGGGCTCCGGGAGTGACTCTCTCCCTTCTTATCCTCACAGGAGCAAACTGACGCACTTCGTAGCTGTAGGACAAAAAAACTCAACCTGAAAACAATCTCAAGACACCTATTCCAGAGAAGATGAGTTAAAAGATATGGACACAAACAGCAGAGAACCACCTCTCCTCCCTGAAAGCCCTTTTCAACTGATTCATCTACCTCTTGCCTCATTGATTTTTTTTTTTTTTAAGTGCTCATTATTTAAGCCTGTCCCACCCAGGCCTTTTATTAAGAGCACTCCAGCCAAATTCCAGGGGTCATTCCCCACCCTATTCTTGACATGGCCCTCTCAAGCATCTCTCTATTAAAGGAAAAAACCCCAAAAGCTCTTCCCCTTGAGCAGCCCAGTGGCACAGCAGCCAGGGAAGCTCTATCATCCTGACTGAATTTTCTGAGCATTACTGGCTGGGCAGGAGCATTTGGGTGGAGCTAGAATGGAAACTTTTGCAACCTTAGCACCATGCTGGTTTATTCCACTTTTTTCACAAGCAAGTGTTAAAACACATGGAGGGCCTGGCTGGAGGAGCGAGGGCAGCGCTCACCTTCAGTAGGAGGAACATTACAAAAGCCATAACTGCAAGTGAACCCAGGTTAGAAGGCTCATTCTCCAGTTTTTCCATTTCTAAAAATAAAAATGAAGTAGGAATAAGGAGTAAAATGCACACAGATAAGAAGGGGATTCAGTCAAATATCACCCTATCACGCATGTAGAAGAGAACACCCTCACAGTGTTCCTCTGAAAGTGGAGGGGAAGAAGCAGCCACAAAGCCTTTGAAACACACGAGAACATTCTCCACGCAGAGATGAGCCATGTCTTCAAGGGCTGTGACTGCCTCTGGTGACAACCCAACCTCTTCGGCTCTGCTCTTGTGCCATGTGTCATCACCAGCTCCTCTAACTCCACTGCAGTCCTCACTCGACCAGGGCTTCTGGACTGACTTCATGCAAACTCACTCCATTTGCATTTTAAGCATTGTTATTTAGAACATTTGTCCAGGAAAAAATAATAAAAAAAAAGGAAAACGAAAAAAAAAATGACAAAAAAATAAGGAAGGGGAGAAGTACAAGACTTTTTTTTTTTTTTTCTTCTCTTAATTAGAAACATCACCCCTCTTCTGCTCAACAAAGCAGAAAAGCCATCACAGCTGCAAGAGGGAAGATGCTGCAGACCTTCACCACAAAGACCAGCAAGCCAGATCTTTTCCAAATGAGCCTCTGCAGCAGGACTCGACTCATTCCACCTGGAACAGGTGCCTAAGTTACAAACATCATCATCCTGGACCATTATTTACTTAATGCAAAGACAGAGGCACCTCTGAGTGATTCAGTGTCTGCAGAGGGTGAATCCTCCTTAGGACAAGCAGGGTGAGGAGAACCTGTCCCTGGGCTCCTGCTCTCCCAAGCAAATCCACTATTTCAGGGCCATGCCAGCTCCCAAAGGTGACAATAGCTTACATTAACCATGTGCAAACCAAGGACCTCTCCACAGGATGAATCTCCCTTGTGCTTTTTAGCATGGAAATTGGGTGGAAAAGAAAGGTGAAAAGGAAAAAGAAAATCAGGAGATAGGGAGCAAGGGACCCACAACAGCAAAGTAGGCAGCAACAAGCCAGCCCTCCCAGGACGGCTCTCACAAGATGGTGGTGTCGAGGGGAGGTGTCTGCTCCCGTCTTCAGCCTTTTATTTGCCAGGATTTCCACAAATCCTCAATGATTTGTGTCCGTTCCCAACAGCTCTCCAGGGGACCGAAGGCCCTGCCTGTGCTGTGGAGGGCATTCCAGGGCTCACTGCTGCCCAGAAAACAGCCCTGCTTTCGAAACTACCAAGAGATATTACCTACGGAACAGCCTCCCATGGAACAACAGCCTCCCATGGAGCAGCGGCTCATCACGCCCCACAACCTGGGGGGGAAGCTCCCCAGTGACCCAGGCACAGCCGTGCCCTGCAAACAATGCTGCCTCCAATCCATCCCACCACACCAACAGACAAAGGCCCAACAAGGGACAGATGCAGACCCAAAGCCCTTGGTTGGGCTGGAAACCCAAGTTGTAGATAATTCCAGGAGCTGCCAGGCGAGCCGCTTTTACATAGTAACACCATAGTAACCAAGGCAGAAGAGAACGCTGGCATGAACAAGGGCACCACGTTTTGGGAGGGGAGGATGAGGAGGTCTAAATAGAAGGAAAACCTTCCCACAGAGCGAGGGGGGGCACACGTGTACAAAGAGCCACGCTGCTGTTTAGCTCTCCCCCCACTGACATCCCAGATAGCTCTTGCCACCAGCCGGGCTCACCTGCTCCAGGCTTCCCCGCAGCGCCGGCATCGCTCCTCGCGCTTCCCCGACCAACGGCAGCAGCCCCCCCAGGGCTGTTTTGCCTGGCTTTGCAACAAGGGTTTTATTGATAGAGACGTGCTCCCGCGAGTGACTTTGGGGCTTCAAGTTACTACGGCTTTCTTACGGCAGCAAGAATTGCTGAGGCTGAGCCCTGTCAGAGGAACCTATGCTAAAGCCTGACCCAACTATAAAACAACGCAAGCTTTAGATCAGGCTGTTACCTGAAGGAAAACTCAATCCAACAGCCTCCTCTTTCCCACCCCCAATGGTGGGTCAGGGCTCCAAAACTGTGTGGGCATCTGCGTGCTGTGAGTTACTGGGATGAACTCAGAGGAAACAATAAACAAACTGGAACAGTCTGCTCCCTCTTCTCAGCTATGCATCCTGAGTAGTAAAATACATTAAGGTCACGGCCCCAACCTAATTAACAGAAGTTATCATTCAATTGCTGTTTTCTCCTACAGTAAATAAAATGCTTCTGATCTTCTGGTTTGATTCTTTTGTTGTTGTTGTTTTGTTTTTTTGCTGGCTTGTTGGGTTTTTTGTTTGTTTTGTTGGGGGGTTTTTGTGTGTTTGGTTTGGGTTTTTTTGTGTGTTTGGTTTGGGTTTTTTTTGAGGGGGTTTTTGTGGGTTTGTTTGTTTGTTTTTTCCTCCTTCTCATCTCTTAATGAGAAATTAGTTTAAAATAAGCTGTTCCTGATAATGAAGTAAACTTCGGGCTTCCTATCTATGGAGGATCGTTCCTCAAGACAGTGCAATCCTCAGTTGGGGACTGCAGCCAGAGGAGGTGGTCAGGGCAGAGTAGAGACCCTCCCTGCCCAGACAGAGCCACCATCCCAATCCCTGACCAGGCAGAGCCTGCATCCTTAGGGGAGAAGAAATGGAAAAACACAGCTCAAGAAGTGCTGGAATGTGGGTTTTTCCCAGGTACGTCAGTCAGCCTAATGAGACACATCACCTGTATCACCCACCTCTGCCCCCGAAGTTTCTGATCTCACACACAGAATAGAGGAGGGCCCCCTGGAAAAACCTTATTAGCCAAGTTTGGAGGGCACAGACTAAGCACACCCTGAACCAGGGGACAGTTTACAGCCCTGAGCATGAGCTACGTAGTCACTTCTCAGACACAAGACCAAGCAAGCACAATGCCCACTCTCCACCTTGGACCCACATCCCCCTCACCAAACTGTCTCCATTCCCCAAATCCGCTGCTCAGAGCGGCGAGGCCTCAACCCGCTGGCACCCGGCCACACGTCCGGCTGCCACCACAGGAGCCCTGACTGGGAGCTGGCATAGCCCAGGCAGGACTTTAACCCGGCAGCCCGAGGGCAAGAGGTTAAACCACCGGCCCCTACCAGGCAAGGAAAGCACTGAACGGGAAATGAGGACGGAGCGAGATGGGTTTTAGTCCCAGCTCTGCCACAGATTCCCTGCGAGCCTCAGGCACATCACTTAGCAGCGGCTCGGTGTGGTTCTCCTACCTGCATGGAGAGGGAGATGACATCTGCTCGCATCCCGGCTTGTCCCAGGGCCGGGCACAATTAAACCCAGCATCGCTGCAACACCAGGAGCCCCTAAAAGGTCCCACTCGTGAACCAACTCTCCTAACCCCCATCTGCGATGTGAGTGGGGTCAGCTGCCCTTCACTCCCCGGAGCAAGCAGCGAGTGAGGGCTGGGAAAAGGGACTTTTCTTCCTCTAAATACCCAACACAGTCCTTTCACAATGGCCAGCTCGAGCAAAAAAGAATGAGCTGAAGACAGAAGGAATCGCTTTTTTTTTTTTTAATAAAATTAGTGCTGATGTCATAACGAACAGCTATACAACAT
>JANHGN010021639.1:0-45993 GCA_024605025.1 Megaceryle maxima | reverse complement strand
GTCAGACGGGTGCTCTTCCTACCTTGTCCAAGTAAAAAAGGGGAAAAAACAAACCCTTGTTCTTCCCCCTGTAAAAGTTTCCCCCCCCCCCCCCCCCTTGTGGACTCATGACAGCAAGAAAAGAGTTAATTAAATGTCCTGTCAGTACTCTTTCCAGCTATCAAGTTTGTTATTTAGACTAGTAAACTAGACTAGTTTATCTTGGAGTAATTTCTTTTGATAGTTTTTATATTGTGTTTGTTGGGATTTGTTTGTTCTAGTCCTTTCTTTACTGTCTGTCCTTAAAGTAATTAGGTTGAAACACTGATGAGAGAATAGGTGTGGGGAGGCTTTCTGTCCAGATAGGATCTGAATTAGAGGGGAACTTCAAAGGAAGTGAAATCCTTTAATTTGTTGATGCTTCATTTAAGGTTAATGTAGATAATAACTTCACTTGTTCATGCAGACAGCTATTGCAAGAATATGACTTCAAATATTGTTTATCAGAAAGCTCTTCTAGAATAAAAAAGTACAGTGAAGGCTGGAGACCATAGATTAAAAAAATAGATGCTTCGTTCTCTCTTCCCACCCTTTGCTTTCCAGTAAATGTGTGGGGCTTGATACCAGTCTCGGTATGTGCATTAAGCCCAACTTAACGAGCTCCTTTCTCAATGATCTTCTATAGTCTGCATGGCATGGGTAATTAAAAATAAAGTATCTTTTCCACAGATTGTCACAAATGTAAAGAATACATTGCATGGTTTCAAAAAGCTGCACGGAAGAGCATTTGAAGATCCTTACATACAAGCTGAAAGGGCCAAACTTCCCTATGAACTTCAGAAGATGCCAAATGGCTCTGTAGGAGTCAAGGTGAGTTAGAGCTTTGTGCAGAGTATCTTTAGTGGTGGAGATGAGCACTTTGGACCTTTGGTTACTTAACTTCCTATTGGAACTGACTTATTTTCCTCAAGAAAACTCTAAATATATTCAACTTCATTTTGAAAACACGTCAGGTTAACCAGTACAGTAACACCTTTTCTTTTTCACAGAGCCTGCCTTAGAATAGTTTTGTTGTATTTCTTGTTTCTCCTTGCAATTTGTTCACTTCTTTAAATGTTCAGGAAGGTCTAGAGTACTTGCTCTGCATTATATAGTCACAGTTTGGGTTTTCTGGCTGGGTCTCTGAATGTGTCTGTCTTTTAGTATTTTAATTGGTATCAGGAGTGTGCTTCTGAAGCGATCTCCCAGTCATCCTCACTTAGTGCACTTTCTAGTGGGGCTTTATACCACACGAAGTGAATTTCTTTCCTTCTGTATAACCTGCTCATATCATATTAATTGCCAGTGTAAAGATAATGGTTGCTCATCTTTCTGGGTTGCTCTGCACGGGAGTGTTTGGGATTTCTGGAGTGATGGCAGCCTGTTAGGAATTTAGCACATAGAACCTCATGTGAAGGCTGAAGGTTCAGGTGTGTTTGCTGAGCAGGGCAGGACTCTTAGAATCGCCTGGTGTACCTCTTACCTGTGTCGTGTGCTTGCGTGACACTTCAGGAAGCCAGAGTTCCTTGTGTTTGATCTTTACTTTTAGCTCATGTTAGGATAAATGTGATTTTCTATGCATTATGCCATTTCTGTTTCAGTGGTTTTGTTGTTGGTGGTGGTTTTTTATTAGTATTATTATTTTTTTAAAGTACAAACAAAGCCACTGTAGCATTGTGACTGGGCCCTTAAGATAACTCAGGTGTTGAAATTTTCCCACAAAACAATGTTGAGCTAAACGGAACAGTTACGGTTTGTTGTAGGTATCATAAATCCATAGCATCAGTTGGTTTGGAGAGTTACTTGGGTCTGGAGTCTCATGTTAGACTTGGGCTACAATGCTTAAAATTACCCAAAAAAGTCCAAGTTGTGCATCTTGGAGAAAAGTCAAGGTGACTTATTACAGAATTTCAATTCTCTGTTTCAGGTGAGATACCTGGATGAAGAGAGACAGTTTGCAATTGAACAAATTACAGGAATGTTACTGGCCAAACTTAAAGAGACTTCAGAAAGTGCTTTGAAGAAGCCAGTGGCAGACTGCGTGATTTCGGTAAGTTGTAACAGATTGACTGCAATTCTTCCCATAGGTAAGTTAATGTAAGCTAGTACCTCTTAGGTCATGGTGCAGTGGTGAGACTTAAAAGTAGTGGGCAAAAAATCGTATTCCCCCCCAAAACAGGCCTTTGTTATAGTTGTTTTCCAAATGAGAATACTTGTGTAAAGATGTATGAGAAGATAGAAAATCCGTTAAATTGTGTTTTCAGAAAGAACGTACTACTAAAGCTGATCCAGACTAGCTGACTCCCAAGTGTGACATATAGCACTCCTGGCTGCTGTAGTTCTTATAATTGGGAACTGTCCCACGTGTAAGCATATCTTCCTCAGTTCCAAAGAATTTTCCCCAACTGATGGAAAATTTTTCTTGTTGCATAGTTGAACACTGTTGGGTTGTGGTGTAGTTGCCTGAACTTTATGGCTCTGAGGGTCATACTTGCAATTTGAGAAGCCCATGTGTTCTCACCCACAGCAGGTGAGTTGGGGGCAGCAGGGAGGAGTTCGAAGATGAGGTTTTGTTCCTGATACAAAGTCTGAAGTGTCTGCTTCTCACATGGTCTTTGTTTACTCCTTCACCTCTGCTGTTGCTCTGAGAAATCTGAGCATGAAGTATTGCAGTTCTTCCCTCTCTGTCAGACAGAGACATGGAAACTGGAAAGCTTTAGCTGTTAGAAATACTCTTTGATCTCTTTCCTTGTTTCATTATGGTATACAAAGGCACTTGCAGAGAATAACTCCCACACAAACAAGGATCCTTGGTAATGCATGGCAATGGTAGCTAACAAAATATACTATGAATGTAGCTCTATGTCTTATGCTTGACTGCAGTTGGAGATCTGCCAAATGATTGCAGCCAGTTTCTAAATAGGCTCTGATCGTGCTTTGGCTATTTTTGGTGGATTTGAATATTGTAGTGCACTGTGAGCTGGTGCTGTGGCAGACTTGATAACTCAAAAATGGGTACAAGTTCCATCGTAACACAGTTTAGTTCCAGCACCACTGTAGCACTTCTGCAGTAACTAATTTTGGGGCTTATATATGAATATTTATTGTGTTGACTTTTTCAGCTTTCAGAAACTGGTAATGATTTTAAGATTAAAGACTACTCAGAAGAATCTGAGAAAATGTTCTTTTTTTTTTTCGGTGCTTAAATCTACTTTGTTTAAAAGAACTCTGGATGTTGCTTCATTTTTTGTCAGATTTTGAAATTTTAATTAGAATATGCACTAAATGAATTACATAGCTGTTTTATTCAGGCTGCCTTATTAAACTGAGGTTGGTATATAACAGTGTCGTGTCGTTTTGAAATTTATAGGGTTGCTTAATGGGTAAGTCTGATTTCTTTAAAGTCTGTATTTATGTAATTATTTTTTGGAAACAGGTACCCAGTTTCTTCACTGATTCTGAGAGAAGGTCTGTAATGGCAGCTGCACAGATTGCAGGATTAAATTGTCTGAAGCTGATGAATGAAACTACAGCAGGTAAAGGACAGCAGCTTTTTCTGTTGGTGTTTTGGTTCTGTTGTTGTTTTTTTGTTTTTTTATACTCATTCAGGCTGTTGAATCTGTGAGAGTGGTGACGTACTCCTTGTTACGCAATCAGGATCTTGGGAAAAAGCTATTCAGGCTAGTACTGCCCAATCCAGCTTGGGAACTGGAAATACAGCAGCTATTTTGGTGAGGTGGTGCTCAGCACTTACAAGATGTGATGAGAGTTAGGTTTGCTAACACAGTGCCACTTGAAAATAGCTGCTCTGCTTCTGAAATAAAGTTGGTATCTGTGCTTACCTCCGTGATGTACCACGGAGTTACAGCAGGCCTATTTGGAAGGCCTGAGTTAGCTTCAGAATCTATTGATCCAGCTGTGGTGTACACCTGACCTAAATTCTTAATTGCTGTGTTAAGCAGTAATATAGGACAGTATTAATAATCAGATGTAACCCGCATCTGTCTGCAAGATTACAGTAAATATATTTTTAACATAGATGTGTAGTGGGCTCTTGTAATTTTCTTTTCAGCTTACTGGAAGATGGTTTTGCTGTAGTAAAACTTTTTCTGGAGTAAGCTTTTATTTATTTAAAGTGAATTATGTTGAAGGGAAATTTTAAAATGTGTAATCCCTAGATATTTATTTTTAACTGCTTAATATGTATGATTTAGAAGCTGCTTCTACACAAACTACATTTTTATGGAGCTTTTTTGAAAGCAGACTTGCTGATCATCTTTCTTTAGAAACCACTTCAACTGTGTGATTTTTAAAATTATTTTTATTTTTTTTAAATACCCATATCAAGCAGAAGTCTGTGGGATAATGACAGTTTAAACTCGTGGCAATCCTGTCAGCTGTAGCATTAGCACAACTGTTGTTTCCTAAAGTAATTTGTTTAGTGCCTTTCTGGTTTCAGTGAATTTTAGAGTATAGACATGGGGTAGGCTTGATAGGAACTGAAGTTGGAGCCTTTAAACTCGTAGCGTTTTTGTTTGGTTGGTTTTTTCTTTTTTTCTTGATTTAAATTCTCCTTGCTTTTAGAAGTCTCAATCTTTCCAAATGAATGCTGACATTGAAATCTTTAAATTCCTGTAAACTAGTCTTCTAAACCATTTGTTCTCTCTTGACCGTGCTTCTGTTTTGCAAGGCTGAGCTGAATAGTACCCTAAGTAAGGCGTTTTGAAGGAGAGGTGTAGACATGAGACAGTCTGTGCAGTTTCACAAATTATAATGTGAATTTGGCTACAAACAGAACTGAAATAGAAGGTGATGCTTTAGCAGTGTTAAAAACCTTCACTTCGTGCCTTTTCTTCCCTTGACAGTGTTTTCAACATGTTAACTTTATTTGACGAGCTACTTTATATATGAACAGAAATTCTTAAATAGAAGCAAAATCAGCCCTTCTGATAAATCCTAGATCTAAAAATATTTTATTTATGATGGAATATAAGCTCCCGACTGAAGTTGATGCTTTGAAGGTCTGCAGCGTGCAGTTCTGGGGAAGAGTTGTTGGGTTATGCAGGACGCTTAATTGCATGAATGAGCATGAGGTAATTTGGTAGTAAAACTATAAATTAAATGGTAAGAAATAAAGAAGGTGGCAACACATAGTGGTCTAATACTTGTGACCCTTTTGACCCTTATGTTCTGTGTGAGCATAGTAATAGAGGTGTTCAGAAAGAGTAAACACAAACACTGTCTGTCTTTTGGTAGTGCTTTTAATGCACGCTTTATAGTTGTGTGCAGCTTTCCCTTAACTCCTGTGGGTTGGTGTTTTTCAGTTGCTCTAGCCTATGGAATATACAAGCAAGATCTGCCAGCCTTGGAAGAGAAGCCAAGAAATGTGGTCTTTATAGATATGGGGCATTCTGCGTATCAGGTTTCAATCTGTGCTTTCAACAAGGGGAAACTGAAGGTAATCTCTCTAGTCCTACAGTAAAATCCCATACTCCTGAAGTATGTAATTGAACAATACTCAAAATACTGTTCTGTGGAAATATGTTTGGGTTTTTTCAATCTAAATAAATATCTACAGCAAATATTTTTGAAATGATGAATATAAAAACATTTATTGTTATTTTTTGGCTAGTTCAGCAAATCAGTTTTTGTAAAATGCAGAAATGGAACTATCCCAAAGTGTGTTTTTAGAAGCGCTTGACAAGTAAGCATACTGTGGGTTTTGTGCCATATTACAGCACTGAAATATTTGCCTATTCTGGTAGTCTCATAAGCACTGTAGTTGTGTAACTGATTTACATATGTGGAATGTTGAACTCTCTGAATTGCTGTATGAATTTTTTTTTTTTTTTTCCCTGACATCAGTGATCATTGAAATCTAAATTCCATAGGCTGCCAAGTAAAACTGAACAGTCTTTACTTCCTGGTTCAGAGACTTTTGTCTGAGCTACTGATGGCTGAATGTTTTTGTAAACTTCGGTAGCAAAACATAGTCATCTGAAATCATGTAAATGATGACGGCAAGTTTTTTTGTTTTGAATAAAATAGAACTAGTAATGGCATGACAAATTAGCTATCTTAGCTTGCCTGTCCTTTAGTGAGCTTGTAAGCAGAGCTGGGGCTGCAGCTTTATAGAAAATGGCATGGTAGATGTGGAAGTATTTAGTTTCTGCCTTCCCCATATAAAATAATTGAGGAAGTTGTCTTTTTAAGTTGTTCTGTCTGGCAACTGCACAGATGGTGAGAAAACCACAAAGAATTTTCCCATGTCAAACCTGTTTTTTAAATCTATTAACTTCTAAAACTAGTGTCTGTAGGAAAGCTATCCCTGTATCTAAACAAACATTGTCTAATAATGTTTCATCTTTGTTGTTGTACTTCTGCTCAGGTCTTGGCTACTACCTTTGACCCTTTCATAGGTGGCAGGAATTTTGATGAGGCTTTGGTAGACTACTTCTCTGAAGAATTTAGGACAAAATACAAACTGAATGTAAAAGAGAATCCCCGAGCCCTGTTACGATTGTATCAGGAATGTGAAAAACTAAAGAAGCTTATGAGTGCAAATGCTTCTGACCTTCCGCTCAATATTGAGTGCTTCATGAATGACCTTGATGTCTCCAGTAAGATGAACAGGTACGGTGTGTTGTTTTCAGTGAAGTGCAGTGAAGTGTGGTCTCTAGGCTGTCTTGTAATGTGAAACACTTTCCTATTCTGCAGAGCTCAGTTTGAGCAATTGTGTGCTGCCCTTCTGTCCAGAGTGGAACCTCCTTTACGAGCAGCCATGGATCAAGCTAGTAAGTAGGAGTTAATTTAGGTACTACTTAAGGTTGAAGAAAGAAACTACTAATGCAGTTATCCTAGGTCACTTTAATGATTATCTTTTCAATATATTTTTGTATTTATTAGAATTGCAAAGCTAAGTACTGAAAAGTTAAATGTAAGTTCCATTCATATGCTTGCCATGTATGCATGATCCCATTCCTGCCTCATCTAGTGCACAGATCACTCTGCAGCCTTGGCTTATTGACCCTCAGTCACCCTGTATAATGGAAAAGGTTGGTTGCTCTGGAATATTTCATTTAAAAACATGAAACAACCAAACCAAAACCATAATGGGAAAAACTATTATTCAGTGCAGCCATCTGGCCAGCCTGTTCCATGTGTGATACGTACATGTCCTCACTGACCTGAGAATTTGGTAATACATCAGTGAAATAATTTATCCGAAGCATGTGAAAATAATAATTTTTTAATTTTTTTTTGTTGCTAATGTAGTGTATAGGAGAGAATTAGACTTGACAGGAAAAAATTATACCACTCAAGTAAAAGAAATGGAAGAATTCTGCTTATTTTGTGACTTGGACGGATAGTTAATATAGGAAGAAAGAATCTGAGCAGAGCTGTTCAGGGACTGTTAGCTGTTTGAGATAATTCTGAATTCAAGATACATGTATAAAGTTAAAACCTACACTGCAAGCACAGTCTAATATTTGTTACACATATTTTATTTAAGGGTTTTGCTTTTCTTTATTGGTAACCAAAATTAAACCAGGCATTAAATGAGGTGTATTTGGGTTTCATTTTGTTCTTGTGCAGGAAGGGGTGAGGTCTTGTCCAGTAGTACAGGGCTGCCAAAGAACACCCAATTTCACCTTCTTGAGTTGATGCACTCTGGAAAGGGGATGCACATGGACAGTGCGTTTGAAAGAACAGCTGTTCACATTGATGATTGGATATCTGTGTTTTCCGGGATTATGCATTTAGAAAACTTAGTAGCCTGCAGAAGGGACCAAATTTTAATAGGTCACTTCGTGAGAAATCTGGTTTTAAACATCTTGTTGAATGTTGAATATATTCAGTGCTTGTCACAGTGTCAGGATAATAGGAGAACTCTTATATTTTTTTATTGTCGTTTTGTCCAAATACAGCTTTTTGCTATCTTGATAATTGAAGGCCATGCACTTTCTTTTCTAGAACTTCAGCGTGAAGATATCTACAGTATAGAAATAGTAGGTGGGGCTACTAGAATTCCAGCAGTCAAGGAACAGATCTCTAACTTTTTCTGTAAAGAGATAAGCACCACACTAAATGCTGATGAAGCTGTTGCAAGAGGCTGTGCCTTGCAGGTATGGTTACTGAAATGAAACTTCAGTATTGCTGCTTTAACTTCACGTACTAATGAAATACAGCCAACCAAAGCAAAAGCTACCATAGCTGAAAACAGATGTAGTGTCTTACCTGTTCTTTTAACAGCTGGTGACAGTCACATGTCAGAAATTATTGTATTGGATTTGTTAATTTGCTGCTGTGTCATGTTAGAAGGATGGTCACGTTAGAGACAGTGTTAAAACTGATGACCCACATTGCATTGTTCCACTTAACCTGTAGGCATTTGGAAGCTTTGTTGGGTATCTCTACTGACAATCAATGAGGGAGTAGCATCTGTTACTTTAGTTAAGTCTTTCCCCTCAATTAACTTTCTACTGAGCATAGGAAGTCTCCTAAAGATTCTCTGCTAAGCAGGACCTCTGTGAGACCTATATGCATTGCAGCCTTTTTGCATTTAGGCATTAATTACTGTATTTGCTATTTGACTGTGTGGATATAATAAAATTTTGATCTTTGTTTTCTAGTGTGCAATTCTTTCCCCAGCTTTTAAAGTGCGTGAATTTTCCATCACAGATGTTGTTCCTTATTCTGTAACATTAAGATGGAAATCATCTTACGAAGAAGGAACAGGGTAAGTTGTATGGTGCCTACTAAAAAGTGTGTGTTGGTGTATATGAAGAAAATGAGCTATGAGAAAGACCAGGCCTCAGACTTTGAAGGTGTTGTCCCCTAAAACAGTTTGTTGTTCGGGGTGTTTTTGCATTATACCTCTTAATTACTGCTTAATAATTGGAAAGAAGTTTAGTTAAAAATACATGGGTGTGATGTTTAAGAAGTGTGATACAGAATGCATAGTCTAGATGTGAGACTCACAGGCCTTTAACCTGCAAACTTTTCACAAACTATCTTAAATTATTTAGCTGCTTGGTTAGCCTGGCTACAGCTTATTAGCATAGCTTGGGTTTGATTATGGATTACGTTATGCTCAGTGGTTTAACCTTACTTAATACTTTACTGCTTTAGGGAGTGTGAAGTCTTCAGTAAGAACCATGCTGCTCCATTCTCCAAAGTAATTACTTTTCACAAGAAAGAGCCTTTTGACCTGGAAGCTTACTATACCCATCCACATGAAGTGCCTTATCCTGACTCCAGAATAGGTAAGGCCATGTGAGTAAAACCTCCATACCCAGTTCCTGTTGATAATGGGAAAAGTGGTTTTTCCTTTTTTGAAGATGTTACTTCCACATTTCCTAGGTTACGGGAAAGCCTAGGTCCTTTAGAAAGGCTCAGCACAGTCTTTTTAGTTTAGATGCAGTGATCAAATGGTATTGATGTTTTTTGGTGGCTTTTAAAAGAGTTTAGTGCTCTATTGTCTGGCTCTTACGGCCTTTATAAAATGGATAAGGATCTTATGTGCCCGCCAGCCTGGATTTTTCTAAGACATTGGATCAAAGGAACAGCTCCTGACAGTTATCTGTCATGTCTCTTTCTGTTCATCTGAGAACATACAAGACAGAAATTGACTGAACTAAAGCATGAGTCGTACAGTCTAAAGTATTAGATGGTGTGAATGAGTTTCCTGGTAGCTAATATTACCTTACTTGCAGTTGTTAGTAGACTCCTTGGGGTCTTTAATCTAATTCGCTATTATATTTACTGATGGTGGAGACATGTAAACTTGGTGCTGCTTACTCAGCTGTCCATGCAAGAAGCCTGCTGTCTGTAGGAGAGAAAGTTCTCCTTTACACATCCAGAGTCTGCATCATTTACACTCAAATTTCCATCAAGTTGCAGAACAAATTACTAGCCTCCCTGCTTCCAGAAGCCTTGATGAGCGATGTTTTTTCTCCAAAATATGTAGTGCATCCATGTTACCAAATTCAAATAGAATCCTTTTACCACTGTTAACTATTTGTTTTTCAGGGCAAAGTTTGAGTTACATGATTGAAAAACTATTAGAGATGAATTGAGTAATTTCTCTAGTGTGATGGTTAGAGAAGGCAACAGAGAAGTAGAACACTTAAGTGTTACCTTGACTTTTAATTAAAATACAGATAAAGCAAAAACATCAATTAACTGATAATTGGGGAACCACACTATAGTTTGCTTAGCTGCAGCTTAACATTTTAGAGCTGACGGCTACGTAGGAAACTTCCAAATAGTTTGTTACCTGAAGTTGCTATTTAACACACCTCAAATAATGTATTTTAGTTCTTTCCTTTTTTTGTTGTTGTGTTTTTTTCTTTCAGTATTTTTTTTGGAACAACTATTAAAAACATCTTTGTTTTTTCAAGGGCGTTTCACTATTCAGAATGTTGGTCCCCAACACGATGGCGACAACTCCAAGGTGAAGGTTAAAGTGCGCGTCAATATTCACGGCCTTTTCAGCGTGGCTAATGCTTCTATAATAGAGAAGCAGAACATAGAGGGAGATCATAACGATACACCCATGGACACTGAATCATCGAGTAAGAACCAAGGCAGAGACGATGATCTGGTATGTAAATTTGTTAATATCTACACTCCTTGTAATCCTGACAGGAGAGCAAATAATTAGGGATTAAATCCTAGTGTATAGCTTTTGATAATTGCTACTTCTTCACTGGTAAATTATTTCTTTAGTTATGTAACACATTTCTTCATATTTATTAAGTACTGCTATGGCACTAAAAACAAAAAAGTAAAACCAGATTCTAAAGAAAAATGTAGATTTTTTTTTTTTTTTTTTAATTACTGTTCTTTACCATCTCTTTACTACTGTTAGCATTATCTGGTGCTACTATCGAGTGGCAGCATATTTAGTGGGACCTGTTCACATAAGAATCCTAAAGGTTTGTTTCTCCTCAAGTATGACATTTTCACTGATGAAAAAATAATGGATTTTTGTTTTATATATGGAAAACTTGTTCTTGGTAAATTCTTGTACTAAGGGCACTTTATGTACTTTAGTACCGATAGTTCTTAAAAAAACCGGCTTGTAAGCCCTTAGGGGAAAAGAGCTGGAAACAAATGCAAAGCAGCTTTATCCTTAGTACTGAAAAATTAAGAAAATTGTGTTCTTATTCTAGTGCAAGGAAGATCAGCTTTTTTGGTAGCACACCGCATGCTGAAAGCAGAGGTCACAGAGAGTAGTGAGATGCAGCTATTGCAGAGCTGAGGACTGGATGCCAGGGAGCGCTTTGCAGCTGGGAGTGACACGCAGGCAGTGGCCTCGGCAGCCTGTCTTTCTTGCTTGTGCCCTTCTACAGCTTGGGTTTTTAGCAATGTCACAGCTCCCAGGGGAAGGGAGATAATAGTGTAGGGGGAAGAGGAGGATAAAGCAGTGGGAAAGGTGCTGTTTACCCTGATGCTACCTTGTAAAACTTGTCCTTAGCAGCTTTTCCGACTTGAGTTCAATATACTACAGGAATTGGAGCAAGTTGTTATGCAATTAGCATTACATAATAAATAAAAACAGCCCTTCAAATATTGTTCTGCTTGCTAAGAATTTGAGTATGCTTGAAATGCCAAAGATGATGCAGTTCCTTGTGGACAAGGGCTCTCCGTCTGATGGTTGTATACAAGTGAAAAAAGGTTGTAAGTGACATAGCTGATGTTTAGTGTTAACAGGCCTATGGGGGTTACTAAGACGAGCACACGGGGTTTGGTTCAGGAGTAACCACTGCCATCCTCAGGCTTTCACTCTGCACTAATCCCGTCCATCTAACATGTGTTCTGTTTTACAACGGTGCTTGTCAGCAATTACCTTTCATTATTGAAGATGATACCCTCGACTCTGAGGAGGAGGTTTGTGGTGTATATATGTATTATTTTCCCCCCTCTAGCTTTTCTGTGTTGGCAAACCACTTCCTTACAGTTGTTGCCTTTTCTGTGTGAACAGTAAGAACAGTAAAGGGCGGGGGGGTTTCTACTCTGAAGTGACAAACCTTAAATTTGGTAAAAGTAGCCTTCTTGTTTCCAACTCTTACCGTTAAAATCTTGCTGAATCAATTAACATAGAAAAAATTCAATATACACATCTGTGCTAGAGTTTGAAATCCCTTAAATAACTTCTTTTCCTTGTATTTGGCTGAACCATCAGTCAATTATTTGATGCGCATCTGTAGTTTGTGAATTTAGGCATCTTAATGTTACTGTAAGTAACTGTTAAGCCTGTTAGTTACTGGTGCTCTGGATGTCCAAGCATTGGAATGATCCTGAAAACTTTAGACTTAGCCATTGCTATGTTAATAAAAGTCTTCTGCAATGATGATGGGGAAATTGTGTTACTTGAACTAAATAAAGTGATCAGCACTAGTAATTAGTGTTGTCTTTAAGATCCTTACATTTAGAATAAGGCATAGGTGAATTATAGATAAATTTAAGTGCAGCTTTTTACAGTTCGGGTGGCAGGGAGGGAAGACAGTTGGTCGTGTGCTCCAAGAAGCTACTACAGCAAATAATTATCATCCCATGAGACAAACACAAGTAATGGTTACAAGAACTAAATTACTACTTCTTGGGATTACACATTTTAAAGTTTAACTGGAAAGTTGTAGGAGGTCAAAGTTCTGGCTGTTCCATAGAGAATCTATTGTTACTGCTTGTGATGGTGGTGTGTTTCTAGACTGTTTGTTGCGTACGTATTTATTTCTAATTTAAAATGGAGTTTACATAAGGCTTAGTTTAATTCTATAATGGGGACAGACAGCAATATCATAATTATTTCAAGGGGGACAGGCAAAATAGAACTTTAATTTGCGAAAGATGTGAATACAAGTACTATATCCAAATGCCTGTTTATGTGGTGAATCAAAAACTCTTAAGATTGATTCTTAAGTCCATATATTGTCTGTCTTAAATTGTACAGCAAAGCTTTGCATTCAGTTATGTAACTCTTTTTCTAGGATAAAATGCAGGTTGATCAAGATGAAGGTATTCAGAAAAGTCAAGCTGAACAACAGAACCAAGCAGATGAGGAAACTGAAAATGCAGGAACTGAAACAAAAGTTTGTATTCAGTATTGATAAGGAAATGTAATGTTGCTCTCCTTAGACTTTTTTTTATCTAGTATTCTCAAAGTCATTAATCATGGGACTGTATTTAGAGGAGTACAGCTATATTGAAATGCTGAAGTTAGGAATCCTACCTACTTTAATTTTCGACGTAGTATATGATTAAGACGTTGAAATCAGTTTCTGTGATTAATGTAGTCTTCTAGTAAACATGGAATCTAGGGAAACTTAGGAAACTTTGTGAAGAATATGTGGTGCCCTTAGCTTTTGAACAAGTTTTCTCAGCAGCTTTTCACATTATATTTAAAGAAATTAAATTCCACCAGTTAGCTTAAAAAGTAAGATAGTGGTGATTCTGAATAGCAGAGGAATAATCAGGTGCTTCATTTACATATGATTAATTTGTAGCTGTCTTACTAGCTTCATCTGTGTCTGTTTTTTTGAGCATGACTGTAGTAACATTTCTATTCTTGAAAGTTTCTTAATAGTAGAAGTCTTTCTATAGGCTGCTTCTGGAGACAAGCAAGATCATCCAGCCCAGCCAAAGGCCAAAGCAAAAGTTAAGAGTATTGACCTACCTATACAGGCAAGCCTCTACAGACAACTGGGACAAGATCTTATCAATAGCTATATAGAAAATGAGGTAAGCATTGTACACAGAAGACCACTTAATGTCACTGTAAATAATTAACCACAGAGTATTTAATTTAGAATTCTTTGGGGGTTTGGCCTTAACTGTAAGGGGTTTGGATTTGGTTGGGTGTTTTGGTTAAATTAATCTGTTTCACTAGACTTAACTACCCAGATGTCTGAATTTGACCCAAGTAGCCTGTCATTACCTGAAGTATCAATTCTCTTCTTAGGCAGGAAATGCTTAGGATTACTAATAAAGGCTTCACAGTATGTTACTGGAATGTTAATTGCTACTGACTCACCTGATACTGGTCAGGAGTAGCATTTTCATGTGTTTTGATGCTTTACAGAAGTTCTGTCCTTAGTTACATCACAATTTTGTCTCTCAAGTCCCACATGGGCCAGAAAGTACTACAACTTGAATGTTCTCAGTACTATGTCTGTGAAGATCCCAACAGCATAGCCTCCTCTCTGAAAGAGAGTCAGTGTGAAAGATAAAATGTTTTGTAGGGCAGAATGATGCCTGGTGAATTCCAGACCAGGGCCAACACTTCTCTTTACTTCTGGTCCTGTCTGTGGTGGTCAGATGGTTATTAATATCTGATCCATTTACATAGAAGCACTTGCTGAACAGCTTCCAGATATGAACTCATTTTTCCCCTGTTCCAGTTCTGCCTGCACTGAAGATGACTTAGGCAAAGGTAAACATTTTAATCAGTAGTGGTGAATTAATCAGGCTTCTTCAAAGTTGTGAGGTATAGTTTCAAAAGAGTAATTGTTCAGCTTGAGACTTGATATGCTTTTAGGGTTAAATGAGCTTTTCTCCACCCTAGGGGAAGATGATGATGCAAGACAAGCTTGAGAAGGAAAGAAATGATGCTAAGAATGCTGTTGAGGAATATGTGTATGACTTCAGAGACAAACTGTGTGGAGTCTTTGAGAAATTCATCACTGAAGAAGTAAGACTTACCTACATGTTTCAACTGTTGGAAAAAATTCCATTGTATTTACAGGTTTTGAGTGTGGGTTATGTGGAGGTTGCAGGGGTATCTTGGATTTTTTTCAGAACATGAAATGGGTTAACTTCACAGAAGTGAAATTGAGACTGCTTATATGCAGAGTTTTGTATTATCAGAGGAGTTTCTCAGTGGCAAGGAAAGAGTCTGGATACAGGCAGGAAAAGAATCCTGTTTAGGGGGGGTAGGAAGGCAGAACCAATCACTTCGAGCTCACAAATGGTGTGAGTGGGTAGAAATAAAATGAAAATGAGCAGAAATTGAGTGTCTGTAGCTCTGTTTTATTGTCTAATTTCATCAATTTAGGAACATGATTCCCCACTTGAGAGTATTTTGAACTCGTGCTGTTGAAGTCCAAGTAAAAGGTGATGAAGGAAGCTGTACAACAGTCTTTTGCAAAAGCAGTATTGAGAGAATGCTTGTCCTATAATCATTTCTCCGTAACAGCTGTCTATAGATAAGTGGCTGGGACACAACCAGTTGTTGAAAAAACAAATGTCTAGCAGCAGTTTAAAGTCTGCTCCCTGGGTTACCTGGTCATCAACCCAGCAACACAGTGCAGGCCCCCTTCCAGTATAAACTCAAGGGTGTGAGGCTGCCTTTCCCATACCAATTTCAAAACAGTATCTTAAGCGACAGGGTTAGATAAGACCTTTATCTCTGAATAATTGAAGATAAAATCTTTGTAGACTGTACAGTACAATTAAAATATTTTTAACTTCAGCTATATATACAGTTGTCCAAATTTGTCTGTTCTTCTGGTGTGCTATCAGAGAACCTGAGAACCGGAACTTCCCCTGTAACAGTGACAGGCAAGAATGTTAAGAGGTGTACATGCTTTCTTAACAATCCTGAAGCTACAGAACTCCTGTGAACTTCACCTGCAAATCACATTAATAGAGCTGTCCTGCCTCTTAAAATTCTCTAAAATCTTCACTTTGAAGTCTGTTAATTACTGGTTTCCTTCACTATCACTTTGAATATTTTAAACTGATGAGTCTTTTTTGAGTAAGGGGGTTTCTTTGTGTGCTGGTGGGAGAAATCTCATTTGTCATGTTCCCTTCTGAACTAGAATGTCCCTACCTTGCTTCATAGGATTCAAACAAGCTGACCTTGATGTTGGAGGACACAGAAAACTGGCTTTATGAAGATGGAGAGGACCAACCAAAACAAGTATACGTGGATAAGCTTCAGGAGTTGAGAGTAAGGTTTTTAAGTTTATTCTCTAGAAAAATTGTGTGCTTGTGTGGGGGCCCTTACATAAATATATATGTCTAAATAAGCAAAGCTCTTTTAATGAGGGATGTTTATGTATATACCCACACGTGAGCTTTGTAAATCCGTGAACTTTCAAGTGTGGACGTTCAGGTTGCATTGGAATGTAGTTGAGTTCTGAAATGAATGTAATATTTAGAACTAGAAATACAGTTCACTTTAATATCAGTTCTGCTACTTATTTGAAAAGAGTCAAAATGAAGCTGCCTGTCAGTGACAAGAGAACTACTTGCTGGTAAATTTTGTCAGTCTTTGTTATACTCTGAAAGAGGCTTTTCAGTAGTTTTGACTACTCTCCCAGGTATTCAGAATTACACTGCAGAATATATGCTCTGGTTTTCCTGTTTTCAGGGGTTTTTTTATAGCTGTGCTATAAAACTGAATTTTTGGTCCAGTGATAAAGGCTGAAGAGTGCTTTAACAGTCCTTCCACTACATCAGGTTATTAGTAATGACCAATACAAAAAAACTTGAAACTTGGATAATGTAATGAGAAAATGTGCCTTCTGATGAATTGATCGAGCTGCTGTTTGTCTCCACCTCTTGGGTTCTTGTTTCCTCTCCCTTGGGGGAAGGAATAACCGAAGCAAACAAGTGTTGATGCTGGCAACTGCCTTTTTGCATGAATACCAGTGTTCAAGAGAAGGGAAAAGCAGTGGATTAAAAACTAGAAGTTTTCAGATGAACTACTTAAAAATTAAACCACATATGTAAATACTGTCTTGTTTCTCTTCCAAATACAGTATTCCAAATGCTTTTTGCTGAAAGCAACTGCAGAATACTCGGCCTGATAAGGACAGGCACTACTCCTGTGTTTAAACTCCTGGGCTTTTTTGTTGTTGTTGTTGCACTAAAGCAAAATGCAAAGATTAAACTCTTGAATAGGTGAGAAAAGGAGTTAAAGGCAGCCTTCTTCCAATGCCACATTTCACCAGACTGAAGTTAACTGGTGGTTTCTCAAGATCTCTGCTTATGTTTCCAGAAATTTGGACAGCCTATTCAGGAAAGATACATGGAACATGAAGAGAGACCAAAAGTTCTAAATGAACTGGGAAAGAAGATTCAGCTCCTTATGAAAGCAGTGGAAGCATACAAAAATAAGGTAGAAGCAAATTATTTACGGAATTGACTGTTAGGGGTGTTTGAGTTTAGCTGTAGAGGCGTTTTCTGTGTTTAGAAAAAAATTCTATAGGATTAGCTGTTAAACTGCTTTAAAATGGTTGTGTTTCTGCTCATGAGAACGTATAAAACCATTCTGGACTGCTAGCGAAAATGGCTTCTTCATGCAAACAAACTGAATATATCATTTTTTTTATGGTGATGTGTACCAGTTGAAAATGGGTATCTTGAGTTACGGCTGTTACCATTGTTTCTGTACCTGACAAGACTATTGGGGTTAGTTAAACTACAGTAAATCTTGTCCTTATTTTTCTCTTGCAACTTCATTACTAACCTGCACTTAGCAGTGTGCACTGAAGATAAAAGTTTCAAACATCTCAGTGTTCTGTCTGCCCTGTTCTACAGCCATTTTTTCATGCTAAACGCTTGTTAAAAACTATTCTGTTGGGTTGTAGTAACATTGTTCTGTTTTAATTACATGTCTGTGGAATCCTTAATTGGGTGGGAAGCATACACTGTATAACTACCTCTCTTCTTAGGATGAAAAATACGATCACCTAGATCCTGCTGAGGTGGAAAAAGTTGAAAAATACATTAGTGAGGCTATGAACTGGTTGAACAGCAAAATGAATGCCCAGAACAAACTAAGTCTAACTCAGGATCCAGTTGTCAAAGTGGCAGAAATACTGAGCAAATCTAAGGTAAAAAAAATAAAATTAAAAAATCATTGGATATGTTGAATTCTAATGAGCTTTTCTTAAACAAGGTTTTGGCCTCTATATTAAGCTAGCATATTACACCTGCAGAAATTTTTAAAGCTATAAAAAGATCTGTATAGAGGGAGGAGCAGTTGTATAGATGTTCGTTTCTGGCTGTTAATTTACAGCAACACCTCTGAATAATCCTTGTTAAAATAACGTGAGTTCCAACAGCAGGCTTGCTAGAAAATGGATTGCTGTGTAGGCTTTTAGCAGATCAGAAGCTTTTATTTACTGAAAGGTCTTATGTTAAGTTTCTGGACTTGATAGAATTGAGAAGTCCAGTCTTTGAAAATTAAATTCCAGGTCATTATGAACCTGAAAGAAATCTGAGATATTCTACTTCTAATGCAATTACTGTGCCAACAAATGAACTTGCGCTCTCGCTTCTGTTACATCTAGGAATTGGATAGCTTCTGTAACCCCATTATATACAAGCCCAAACCGAAGATAGAACCTCCTCCCAATGATGGGCAGTCAAAAGCAAATGGTGAACACAATGGACCAGTGAATGGACAGAGTGGTACTGAAACAAAACCTGAACCAGCGAAGGACAATTCTCAGCAGACCAAACCACCCGGAGAAATGGAAGTGGACTAAATCTTGCATTTCTTTTCCTTATTTAAAATAGTGCAAGTAACCACAGGGTCCATCTTTTTGTCTGGTACAGACCTCAGATGTTCAGTTACTCTTAGCCAACCTTCTGTCATTTGTTGCTGAGTAGTTTTGAAAGTGTTTTATATTAAGTACACCTCTGATGTTCATTTCCACTGATGCTGCTTATGTGGAGCTTTAGCCAAATGTAGATTGTATAAGTCAGTTTAAGCTTTCCCAATATATTTTATATCAAAACATACAGAATTGATATATAAATGGCAACAATCTACCTTATTTAAAGCTTTTATTGTGGATAAACCTCAGCTCCTTTATTCAGGAAAGGATACTGTATTGCACTACTGATGCTCAAGTGTAGATCTAATTGCATCTTTATTTTGGAAAAATATTGGAATTGAAGTGGCAGAACTTGTCACTTGAAGCACTGACCTTTTCTAGTTATTGTATTGTTATAATTTAAATATTAAAATAGAGGTTAGTTGGCATACTAGTCCATCTTGTTGATGTACCATGCGAGTTGTACGGTCTTTTCCATATAAACAGAATAATACAAGCTTAAGCATTTTTCAGATTCCCATACCACTAACAATCTTAGTTACAAAACGCTGGCATAACAGCTCTGCCATGTGCTGAAATCAAGTGAATGGTCTCGGTGCACATTGCTGTACATAATGTACTGTGCTTATGGTAGGATGATGCTAATGATAGTAGGAAAGGGGTAGTATATACAAGGGCTGTTGCATAGCTTTCCCTTGAAAATGTCTTACTGCACATGTTACTATTTCTGCTTCTTCAGTTTTGAATGAAGTCTACATCTCAATCACCTCTTGCAGGGGGGAGGAGAAACAACAAAAACTGTACTGTGCAACCTGGGTATTGGCACCCTGATTTTGAGGTTGCTTAAATGCTGTTTGTTAAAAACTTAGAAGAAATACTTAATTTAAGTCTTGGTACTCAGCACATAAACATTTTGGTCAAAGATCTGAGCAGAAGTGCTTAAAAACTGGATGTTATTGCCCCAAAGATGGAATCTACTTGATGAATTCGCGTATCTTACTGATGATTTTTTGGTCACTTACTTGATCTAATGAAAGTGTCTGTCTTACACAGCTGAGTCACTATTTCCTTTGATATATCTTAGACACATCTTAGACATTGTCAAGGTTCATACGTTCTGAACATGTCTGTCAGTTACTGAGGTACTGTAGCACTTGCTAGAGCAAGTAACTTTTCTTTTGACTTTAAACAACTCTTCTTGTAACCAAGTAGGAATGGGCTACTTTTAACTAGGAAAAGTGGTTTTAGTCAAGTCAGCCTAAGAGACAGAGGTTAGTTGTGGTGTAACAGTGACTTGAGCTCCATTTCAGAAATGCATTTAGGTGTTCAGGTGTTAACCAGGCATTCCTGTAGTTCTGTATAAGCTTGCTGCTGCTGTAAACAAGTGAAGGGTCATGCTTGTTTCAGGCTCTGACAGCCCTTTTATCTCCAGCTGTGTCCTTTGTGTTTCACCACTGTTGATGCTACAGAGAGCAGTCTGTGACCCAAGCTAGAGCTGGTAAGGGTGAAATACACTCATATCTTCAGAGAAAAATGAAGCCTTACTTACAGCTGTATAGAAACCTGCTAATCTAGCTGAAGTGCTAGAACCGAATCCTTGAGTGACGTCAAGTGACTGAGATGTATGTACTTTGCTATACTGTTCCTCCTCTACACAATCAATTGTGGGTGGTCTGGCACCTTGAGTTTACATATTTAAAGCCCTTGAACAAAAACTGACCTTGGAGAGCTGCAGCTGTTCTGCAACTCCAGTCTTCAATTCTGCTGCTGTAGTCATCTTTGGCACTTCTGGGGTGACTGTATTTCAGTCTCAGTTGTCCTAAGCTCCAGTCAGTGTATGACAGCTTTGGTCCCACAGACTTTCCCCTGAATGTGTTAATAGCTTTACCACAGCAGTGTAATGAGTACCATTCCTTAAGCACTGGCTTCCTAAAGCCCATTTACACAAGTTGTCTAGTGGACTTTCCCAATACCTGGCAGAAGAGTTCAAACAATTAAAATCTCCAGTGTAAACTCTCCAGTAGCTAACAAGGTCATGTGTAAGAACAAGAAGTCACCTGCTCACGATCAGATGTTTAATGCTGTTGCAAATATTCGAGACCATTCTTGGGCATAAAGGCTGGAATAATTCTACAGCAAGCTTAAAAGCAGGTAGGGTTAAGAAAAGCAAGTGTGGGAAGGTTTTCTTGCTAGAATAGGGTTAGGGGGTTTTTTGTGCATCTGCTCTGTCTCTAGAGCCCTGGTGAAGAGGAATGCTACCCACAGATGGGCCCATAGCAACTGGTTGCTGATGTATCTGTTAAGAATCCGATGTGGAAGGGCCAAATTGTGCTTTGCACAGTGAGCTTCACATTAACATGTGAACGTATGACTTGTTAATATGTAATCTGTGCTCTGCTACAAAGCAGAAACCAGCACACAGATAAAAGGTTCTCAAGTATTTCCATAAGCCATGTGCATAATTTGAAGATGAGGTTCTGTGCATCAGACTCTGCAACTGGGTTAACCTGGGGCTACCCTGACACCACCAGAATGAGTATCTTGCAACATAAAGTAACAACTTTTGTTAGGGAACCAACAGTAATATCCTACTCTGCATGTGTATTTTAGAAGCAGGTATTTGTTGTGAATGTCTTGAGGCTTTCTACTGAGGACAAGATGGGTTTCAGATGTTTGAAAATGTTCCCTCCATCCCACAAAAAGAAAAAACAGGAGGCAACACTATGTTTGTAAAGGCAGTAGAGTGTTGGGTTTTGGGTGGTTTGTTGCTGTTTGGCTTTTTTCTTTTAAATGTGTTAATCACAGTCTACAACTACATGTAAAAACTTCCATTACAAAGCATACATACTTTATTTTACCAGTAACTTCTTTCTTCTTTCCTTGGAAGGGGATGGATTCTCTCGAGTATTAACAGCCTTGTTCAAGAAATGGCTTTAAAATTAATTTGCTTTACTAAACTAAGTTGCTGCTACTTGTTTTACAACTTTTTCATGGCTTTCTTCTCACATCTTTTATTACAGTAGTTAAAACTTCAGGATTTTTTTTGAACTTCATTCAGATGTAATATAAACAGATGAGGTTTTTTTAACAATCCCTTTTACTTAAATTTCTATATTCTTTAAATTAACAAGGGTGCTACATGACAAAATAACCCGAGACAGCTGCCTGCCTTGTTTGGTCTGAATTTGAATGTGTGTCTGAATTTGAATGAAGAATTCTTTCCCTTCTTTGCTTCTGGCAGTGTCCTTCTTTCACAGTTTAAGTACTGCCTTTGGGGTATGCTTGCAAAACTGCCAGTAGGCTGTTGGATCCCAAGTCCTCCAGGCTGTCTGGGCACAGCACCTAACCTGTATTACCACTCGGCTTCACTGGACAACATGGTGGAAGGAGGGGGAAGGTGCCTGTGTGTCTCCCTCGGGTATCGCAGCGCTGGAGGGGAAGTGCAGTTCCTCTGGCGCTACTTATGAAGCCGAGAGGCCTGCAGCTGCAGCATCCTGTGTGCCGCTGCACTGTGCGGTATGAAGATTCTGGTTCTTTGACTTGAAAGTTGTCACTCTGAAGCATCCAATCTCTCTGTTAAGATTCCTTTATATCTTCAGGATTTTAATTTTTTTGTTTGTGAAACATCTCGGTGTGCTGAACTCCCATGTTCTGCTATAGGTTCTTCCTGTGACTAAATGTTCTCAAATGCTCCAACTCTTGAGTTTTTTCCCTGCAAGGATTATGTTTAAGTGTAATTTCAGGAAACTGTTAGGAAGCTGGTAGGACACTTTCATTTCTAAGTGTTTCTGATGCTAGTGTGAGAACTTTACAGCCTTAAACCTTGGAATCTTTACACTTCTCACTGCTCTGGTTCTCCAGGCCTTCCAGTTAACCAAAGCTAGCTTTCAACAACGTTGTCCTCTTTCACAAATACCCTGCATTTGCTGGTTAAAAACACCTAGCCAGCTGCTGTCGGGAGAAGCTGAATTCGGTTCCCAGTGTTTTTATTAACCTCATTCCTTCAAATAGGACTTTCATTGTTGTGTTACACCATAATACTTTGATGTGCTGTCTTATTTGAGCCCATCTAAACTGAAGCCCAGATGCCCAGGCTTCAGTTATGGTCCACGTGCTCTAAGGGTGCTTATGTTGGCTACCACTAGATGTGAGTTTTCTTTAACTGGGTGGAAAAATACTATGTTGCCTCTTACATTTGTGGGTTTGTTTGTTTGTTTTTGTTATGCTAAATTTTCTAGCCTTTCAGGCACTAGAAGTCAGAAGCTCTCTGTCAAAAGCAGTAGGAAAAAAACATGTTGCTTTATAAAAGGCAGTTAATGCCTCATAAATGTTCATCTCCCAAGATAACACTTGCAGTATAGATTTGGAATCAGTAGCTAGAGAGTGTATGGTGGCTGACTCTTAGCTAAATTCTTAATTCTCCCCAGTTGAAATCTGCAGACTTCAACCGCTTAACTATACATGTAAATAATAGCAAAACCAACTCCATGTGACTGTTAGCACTGCAAAATACTAAACTGGGTGTGTGCTTATATGACTTACCAGATACAGATATTAAGCCCTGTTTTTCATCTTTCCTGATCTGTAGGAAATACATCAAGCAGTGAAAAGCAGGAACCACTGCAATGTGATCTGTGAAGAAATAATTTTAAATGAAAATGCAATTTAGAGCTGTACTGTACCCACCGGCCACCTCTACAAAGTGCTGAAATGGTTTAATTAATAAAAAAGGTGGTAGTCCCTGAATGTTGCGTAGTTGGAAAAGTTAATTTGCATAGTCTAAACATATCTCCGCAGGCTTGGGGGGGGAGGGAAGAGATGGGAGTGTTAGAATTTAAAGCAGTGTTTTAAGTATGCAAAATGTTTACGATGTATGTAAAGGGGACTCTTATTAGTGACAGATCATGTGCAAATTGACAATACTTCAATTTATTTTTGAATGGCAATATAGATTGTCAAGGTTGTGTATAATTATAATAAATATATAAACTGCTACTTGAACCATAAATGACCACCCATGACCTCATTTTTACATCAGTGTTATTAAAAGAAGCTATGTCTGATGTCATGGATTGATACAATGTATGGTTTTGGACAAACAGGCCACAGGTAAGAAATGGCCATTTTTGGTGCCTCACCTGGTCCTGTTTGCTTAGTCAGGTGTGGTTTCTCTCATGCTTCTCTGTCCCAGTCAGATGCAGACACTCTTCAACAAACTCCACTAGAGGAATGATCTATGAGCAGTGTGACTTTGTCTCCACCCACTGCAGCCCAAACATGGGAATTGCTTCATCTCTGGGGAACTCTGGTCATGTTCACATCCTCAATCTCATTTGGGTGAACACAAATTGCCAGATTTCACATAATCTCTCGCAACTTAGTTACTGCAACCTCCAAACAAGTTCAAAGTTCTTCTCCATCTTCAACCATGGAGAGAAGTTTGGCTTTGGGCACAGCTGGTTCCCAGAGCCGCTCTTGAAGTGCAGCTGGCCCTAAGCTTACTCCGGGAGTTCATTCTTGTCACAGCAGTGCAATGGGAATTCCTGCATCCTCCACTCGTGCAATATTGTAGAGTATCTGCATAACCTACAGAAATGTATCAAAATACAACATAGACATGTTTATATCCATTTCTCTGAATATCCTTTAAAAGCTTCATAAAGTCCCCATTTCTTCCAGGCTTTGCATACTTGCTGAGATAAAGTATAATAAAATAGTTCAGCAGGATCATTAATTGTGGAGGGAAGGTTTGGGATTTAAGTGTGGAGAAAAGTCCTTCCTCTAAAAAAGTATAGGTGGGTGTGTATGTATGCACATATATATGTGCATATGTAAAAATGTTCAGATCTAAAAATCAATTCCATGTGCTTAACAGTCAGTACAGGGGGAAACAATGCCCTTAACTGACTTTGAGCATCTCAGATGTATCTTTCTTTACTTTCTCAGATTAACGCTATCTTCTTTATTCTCCCTGCAACTATCAGTGTGATCTTCCTTCTATAAGAAGGTAAATGGATTTTCAGTAGTGCTGAAGCAGCTTCAATTAAAAGAAACCATCACTTTCTATATCAAATGCAACATTAAAAAACTGCTAGTCAGGAGTATTTTACTTGCAAATTTCTCAAAAAATAGCCTCATCTTCATACGTTCAAGGAGACATAGCTGGTCTATACTCTAGTAATCTGTTAGACACAATTAAAAGCTACCCCAAACTTCACAAAACAGATGCAAGAGGTCTGAAGATGTTTTCTCTTTCATGCATATTTTTTGCTGCGATGGAAGCTGAGTTTTCTACACTGCAATTCCAGCTGCTGGGGGTGCACTCCACTGCAATTCCTGAGGAAAACATCCTCACCCACACCTCAGCTGCTCCGTGAGAAGTAGCAAGTGCACTTTCCAAAGAGCAAAACCTCTGGAGTATGCACTCCAGGATTTCAAAATGGGTGGAGGCATTCAGAGACACAGGCAGAGGGTCTTCTCCACCTGGTCTGACTCCATGCATAAACTAACGATGGCACTGCTCAAGCTCTAATTTTCAAAAAATTTTCAAAATTTTTGACAGAATAGGCTAGGGAAATACTGACTAGATTTTTATTTGAACTGGTTAGTAGCTCGAGCTATCCCAATCGCGGTGTTGGTGCACAGAAAAATCTGTCCCCCAGTTCTAAGCTTGTATCTACCACTTGACAAGGTAGAACACGATTTGTAGGGCACACAATGCAAGGGTTAACCAGTAAGTATCTGCACTGGTTTGAAACTCCCTTGTCTATGTTGTGATGATGTTATTTTCACTGTGGTGTGAGGGATTCTTTTCACTGATGTAAGCAAAGTTTGTGAAAATTGTGTGATGAATTTAATGATAATTCTAGACCAAGCTAGGTCTTGTTAAGAAATAGGTCAAATACTGAGACCACTCTTTGTTAACAGAATTTGACTTGCAAATATTTTACTTATTAGAAACTATCACAATGATCAGAAAAAAAAAAAATCAGAGAAAATGCATCTGGAAAGAAATTTTAGAGGTTATCTAGTCCACCTAAATGCATCAAGACAATAAAAAAGGTATGCTTGTCCTAAAAAAAAAAGTGTGGATTACTCTCCTTGAAAATGGCAGACTTCATAATCTCAGGAGATAATCTGCTGTAGTGAGAATGTATTTTTGGGTTCAGAGAATACACACACACACACACATACAAAAATAACCAAAACCTTTTAAAGTTGTGTTCTTTATAAATGGCTTTTCTAGCTATTTGAAGGAGTGGGTCAATAGCTATTACTGTCAACAGTGAGAACCAGCTACACAGCCCCCAGCTCTGCTACAAATTTCCAATCTGAAGGTAGCCTCCTTTTCGGTAAGTCTACGTAGACGGAGTTCTGCAGGGAAAATACTCTATAGGCATGTGCATAACACTGACACTGTTGGGTCTTTAACTCACCTGGAATCTCTGTTCTTTACTGTTGTATAGTTAAAGAATAGAAATGTTTTATTTTCAAGTGATATGAACATATAGCACTCGATTGCTGTCGTGAAGTTTGATGAATAAGGAAGAAAGGGAAAACACAGCTACACTAAATCACATCTAGCACTGCTTTTACAAGTGTGTTTGCTCTGCAGCAATGACACAAAGATCATTCCAAAGTCAATGCATATACTGATATCTACTGATCTATGGAGTTACAAAGGTTGCAAACAAGTATTATAAGTACAGTCAAGAATATATAAGTGTAGTCAGGAGTGGGGAAGTTCTATCAGGAAGACATGACTTCCAAATACAGAAAACTAACATACTGAGAGGCTGACGGAGGAACACACACAGAAATTCCAAAGACCAAAAAAAGAAGCTATTTTCACAGTGATTCCTGTCCTGCTTAAGAACACATCACTATCTGGTACTATGTCCCATACAGCAACAAACATGGCAGACATTTACAACCAAGGCATCAGCTAAACTGGCAAAACATACCAACGACCTAATTGTTTCCATAACAATATAGGCATGATGTCAGCCTGGCTGTAGTGCTGAACCAGTGACTAATCTCACATTTGTTATCTACAGGGACAGAACTCAACTATACCACACAGTTACAAATACAGTAACATCACTAAGGCATGCATGAGGGGAAAAAGTTTATGCTGGCATAAACAGTGAAAATCCCCTGAGTAATAAGTGTCGCTGGACTACCAAATGCTGGCATTGTAGTCCAGCACAATTAGTAAAACCAGAATATCCACCTGGCTTCAACAGCATTTATATAAGCAACATAATATTCCTGTAACATAGACTTTGGGACATTGCTCCAGAGCCAGTAACTTGATACAAGGGTTCAAATTTGGAATGTCCAAAAAAATGTATTAGTCACTGAAACAAAGCCTTATGACATACCAAGGATTGTACTCAAAAGAGAATATATTTAATAACTAGCATTTCAGAAACAATCATTCTTTGCAAAAACTATTTTCTCTTTCACTTACATTACCAATAACCCTCCTCCACCCACACTCCTCAGCTAAGGATGAAACATGTCAACTTTACAGATGAGTAAACTAAATCACCTGGCTGACAAGCCTGACTTGTTCATTAAAGACATAGATTTAAATAAAAAATTCCTTCTCTGAAATAAATGGATTTTCACTAGCACAGATGTAGGGTAGGTGAGAAAAGACTTTTTTTCCTTGTATTTTTTTCTTGATCAGCATGTCAGTGGCAGGGTCAGTTACAGGATGAAGAAGCTTTCAGGTTTTTTTTCTGTCTGAAACAGATGTTCCCCTCTGGAGAACCCACCATCAGACAAACAAATGAGAATCACAGCCCTTGCTTGTGCAAAACAAAGCATCAAAAATTCCACAGGTCTCAAGATATTTGTTCAACTCTCAGTCTCTCACAACTCAAACATTCTGTTATCTAAATTAACATATTTCCTCTGAGCCTGCATAAGAGAGAAGCGTCATTCTCTTGAGCAGCCACATCTGAAATGGGGAAAGTTAAAAACAAACAAACAAACAAATTTGTGCTACTGAAAGGAAAAACAGAGACTAGACTGCATTGTAGCAACACTATTGTTTGTCAGCCTTAAGCAATAAAGTATCATGGGCACAAACATGTTAAGGAAAACTCTCAAGGAAAACCAGTCTGGTCTCTTAATGGCAGGAGAGAATATCAGGGAGGAGAACTAAGAGCTCAATAATTAGAGCTGAGCACAGGCTTTTGTTTAAGAAAGTAGTTTCAAAGCTAAGCCTACATACTGCTTCATGTACCTCCAAATTTCAGTCCCATTGTAAAGATACCCCTGCCAGTTTCAAACTGCCTTCTTGTAGTACTAGTGGAGCCACATCAACACAAAGCTCAACACAGGCGTATTAATCCTGAAACACAGGACCAACCTCAGGCTTCATTAAAAGCTTGGCAAGCATAGTTGTAATAGAGGTGGTGCCTGTGTAAAGCCACTAGGTCAAACAGCCCTGAAATTGAAACATGTAAGAAAAAAAAAAATACAACCTGACAGCATGTGAATTTTACTGTTGAACAAGCCTATTATTCTTAGTTTTCCTCCTGTTCGCTGTGAGTAAGGCTGTTTACTACTGAGCTGGAAATGTCACAGAAGAAATGCAACTACAGGTTTTGAAAACTTTAAACCCCAACCTGGGAATCAAATAGAACTTTTGTACAAAAACAATAGAGCTGTTTTGTTCAGAGCTGAAAATAGTCCACTCCAGGTTCTGCCCTTGGAAAATGCTGTCCTATGCTTGCTTCAGAGGAGTTGCACAGTTTAAGCAGGCAATTCAAATTTATTTTCAGCCAATATCGTGGAAAATAACCACATTCATATAGTTAGTGAGCAGTTCTATTGCTACAACTGACAGAAACCTTACTCTCTTTTTTGCTAAGCCACTCTCATTTTAGAGAAGATGAAGTTGTTATGCCAGATGAAGCCTCTGCAGTTACATGAATGTCACAGGTTGTTTCGGATCCCAGGAATACAGCAATGGTTGCTTCAGATAATTTATTCATTCAGAGAACTTTTATGCTTCATGTGACAAAAAGTAATAGTTGATGGCTCAATGGATGAGCATAAATGTTCATAGTAAAAATAAATATACCTAATAGTACTATGCTGCATATGGCAGGCACATATGCTTCCTCCTACAATTTAGTGAGCTTTACTGCTAGCGTGAAGCATAAAGACCAGAGTAAATCCATTCATTCTCTTTGGAGAGAAGTGCAAAGTAAACAGTACATTCTATTCTACGAAGGCATATGAACTCTTTTTTTTTTTTTTTTTATCCATAATGTCCTAAAAAAAAAAATCTCTACTCAAAAAGATGTTTGGTTGTTTTTTTCTTTTTCTTTTTTTCTTTTTTTTTTTTAAACTTTAACAGACTGCTCAGATATGAATGCTCCATTTATCATCAAAACCATTGCTTACTATGTTCCTGTCTTCCAGCACACAAGCATTAAGGTGCAGCTCAGAATCCAGTTGTTTTCTACTCAGTGGTCTTTTTGTGTTCTATGAAACAGATGCAGACTTCATCTGCTTACAGTAAGCTTACTGTACACGTAAGTCCAAAGATCTAAGTTCTGAAAAAATATATAAGGGCACTGCTAATTAGATAAAGGATTAAAATGTGACATAAGGCAGTAGTTAGTCTCATGACTTGCATAATTCCCCATGGCTAGGAAACATCATTAACAAAGGAATTGTGCCTAGGGGAGCAGTCTACTTTTGCAAATAAAACTGTCAACACTGGCAGTTACACCCACTGCTGGCAATTGAATATTCAATAAGGAAGACCAAAGAAACCTCTAGTGAACATCTAAATAAACTACTATCTTAGGCAGTGTATCTGGAGGAGGGTGGAAATGATGCTGGCATTGGGCAAGAATAAAACCAACACACTAATGAATCCTCAGACAACAAACCACACTGATCACATGCTTCAGCGTGTATGTGAGCATTTCTGTATCTGTGGAGTTGCACCTCCAGTGCATCAAGAGAAGCGTCAAGAGAAAAGGAAAAGAAACACAAGATAAAAAGCTTGATAGAGGTGAAGACAAACAGCTAAAATTACACCTGTCTATGAACTGAAGGCTAGTGTCATCCTTCGGATATTGGGATGGTAAAGATGGAAAAAGAAACAAATTGTAGACTGAGGCCATTCCAAGAATAAATCAGATTTGTAATAAATTGCTGCTGCATATACTCCTTTCAAGGCATTTTGGCAGGCTGATTAAGCATAGATAATATCTGAGATGGAATGCCCTCTGCATAAAAAAAAAAATTAGATTGTTTGTTTGTTTGTTTTGCTTTGTTTCACTTTTTTTTTCTTCTGAGTCAGAGAAGAACACAAAAATTTTTTGATGGTTTATAACTTAGAGAGCAAAATAAATTTACAGACACCAAAGGTATGGGTAATAACCATAAGTATTAAGTCATGTGCTCCTAATCAAAAACAGAGCCAAAACTTTTAATGAGATTTGCTCCAAACTTCAGTATAATCACGATACAGAGGTTTTGTTCTCACAAATTTTGGCATGGTGCCTTTTAAAATAAAGCATGTAAATGTAAAAGCAAGGCCTTTTTATGCTCATCTGTAAGATGAAATTACTGCAATTATTACATTACTATGTTTAACATAAGAAGCATGATGTGAAGACTGCAGACCACTGTAAACAGCAAACATCCAGCAAGTATCTTCCAAGATTAATGACCAAACTTTTGAAATGCCAGACTGAAACAAGTCCCTGGTAACAAATAGTTATTGACAAAAACTTTGCTTTTTACCACTCAATTTTTCATCACACCGTTGATTCTAAATGATATGAGCATGGTTTCTCATCTCTGAAAGCACAGCTCCATTCTCTTACCAAAAGGTTAACTCTGAGAGCATTTGTGTGGGTGGGCAGTGAAATAAAGAAAATTTTCACGTGATAAAATTTTATATTCTTTGTACAAACACATTATTCTATTAAGTGAAAGAGAGAGAAGCATCCAACTCTCCATGACTGCATACTTTCCCTTGAGTAAAAAACACACAACAGAACCACTGCAAACATAAGCTGGATTTAATTTGGTTTTATGTTTTGTGTAAATCAGTCCTTCCCTGCCCAATTTTTCTAGCATTATCATCCAGAATGAAGAATATGGGAGAACACTCCCTGTGTGGTGCCACTGAGACAGTAACTGGAAGGTGCTCTTCTTTCATAGGGCTGTCACAATAAATACAAAACCAAAATACGCATTTCATTGGTATTAGGCCAGAAGTACCCCACTCAAGTTTTGTGACTGTATAATTACAAACTTCAATTTTTAAATGTAAGTTGTTCTTCTTCTTGACAATTGTTAGACATGGTTTCTAGTGAAGAAGTCTTGCAGAATTGAATTTACTTTATCATGTTGCAAACACACACAGGCAGACTTGTAGGACAAGCCCTGGTGCTTGGAACATTTTGCTTCAATAGCTTGCGGTGCTGCTGAAATACACTCCCTGCACAAGCATGCTGCTGATGAGCTCGCTCCCTCACAGGTCACAGCAGTCTCTTGGGCATATGCCTGTGAACCTAAGGCATCATTTATTGTAATATTTAGAATAGAAAGTTAAGACATCAAAGCAGAACTGGACAGAGATCTTTTCAACACCTTCCCGCACCACACCTTAATTGTCTTAAGAGAGTAAATGATGCATTATGTGGTTTATTTCCTTTCCTTCTTCCCTTCATCTGAGCTGAACATGTTATTTTTAGCATTTGTGCATATTAAAGCAGTCCTAAGTGAGAGAAGTTATGCAAAATTAAAAAAAAACAAAACCAAAAACAACCAAACAAACCTGAAGTAACAAAGGACTCGTCAAACTTTGCCATGTCACCTAAGTGAGCTTTCTTCAAAAGCACAGACATCTTCACAGTTCTTCAGGGGATGAGGGAGGATGTGACTGAGTCAGCCTTCAAGCCATTGGTGCCTTCTTGGGTAAGAGAATACTACTTAATCGAATACTGTTAATAGCCAGCAAATGTCCACTAAGTGCAAGGCATCAGTTTGACCACCTCTGTATTACACTAGAAAAGCTATAGACTTTTAAAGTAATCTTATTCAATAGGAATAGTTTCAACAGAGTACCTCTTACTGTTGTACAGTTCAATGTTTCTATGAAAAAAAGAAATCTCCTACAGTTTCTTATTGTTCTACTCATATACTCTTCTTTGTCTGGGAAGTAAGACAAAACAAAATCTGCCTGTATATAGTCATGCAAAATCAGACAGTTTTTAAGTTAACTCAAATCACAATCTGGAGGGTCAAAGTGCTGCTTATAAATTGCAAGAAGTGTATTTGTCTCACTGGAAAATACCTGTCCAGAGGACTGTACGGTTTTCAGTTATTACAATGAAACTGAGCTAAAAACATCTGTTTGGGCTCTAGACTTAAAGCAGAGCAAAATAAAGAACAAAGATTGACACTTCTTGGAAGCAATAAAATGGAGGGGAAAAAATAATCAGAGGTTATTATCTAAATTACTCCACCTCTCCATTCTTTCAAATACAAAGATTATTGAAGAGATTATTCGATCTGCTGAGACTTGGGGAAGCCTCAGATAAAAATTAATATTGTAATAATATTTTTAAAGAGATATGGATGGATTAACCAGACAATAGTGCAGACCAAAGCAGAAGATGTGAAAGAGTAAAAGGGTATTAGAACCACAAATACCAGTCACACACTGTCACAGAATGGTGCCAAACACAGCAGGTGTACTCCTTGATTCATTCAGAAGTCCTATTACAAACCATATACCACATCACATCTTAGACTTTTGAAAAGCACTGGACTTATAACTGCCTGACATTTTTGTTAAAACGGGATGCTGGAAGTGATTTGTATTTTAGTAGAAAAGAAATACAAAGCTAAATGGCTTGAAGCCAAAGTTAGGTAAAGTCATGCTAGAATAAATGCATACATTTAAAGTGGGGGTTAATTAACCACTGAGACAACCTAGCTAATGGCAAGACAGTGTCATTGTCATTTGACGCATTTAATATGGAAATTAGATCCCTGAAGATGGAATTGCACAGAGGTGGGCCTCTCAGGCAAACACACTACCAGGACTCTTCCTTCTCTTCTGGGTAGAAAACAGTGTAGTTTGTCTGCTCATGGCAGCTGCAGTAGAGTAACATGGAGAGACTTCTTTCTTTCTCTCTTGGTCTGAGCATATTTTACAGTAACATATGTCTGGCCAAGGCCAGTATAAACTTCACATCCCAAAAGACAAATGTCATTAAATAATTAATGCAGAAATCCTAATCAAATTAATTTTGGTTTTGAGCCTCTACAACATGTCAATGATGTACGAACTACTATAAACAAAATAGGGTCAGATAATTGGGAGATTCCAAACTGGGATTCAGATACTCTGCTGGGGTAGGGTAAAAAGTCCACAAGAGAGAATCAGATTTAGATAAGGCTGAAGTGTTCCTGTGTGATTAGAAGGAGAAATATTACAGAGTATAGTGTCAGTGTGAGAAAACAATTCAACAGATCAAAGGAAACCGAAGCTTGATCAAAGTCCTTGCCGTATACACACTGAGCCAGAGAAGGGTGACACTAATTGAAATTTGGACCGCCAACCAGCAGAAACACCATAAAAAAGCCCAAACAATTTATAGAAAATTATCACAAAACTATCGCTCATGCCTCAGTTCAGAAAAAGTACAATTCTTTTATAAGAAGATTTTGGAACCTAAGTATGGAGAATGCTTAGAATTGTTTTTCATCAAAGGTATAAAATATTCACAATTGAAAAGGCCATCAATGCCCTCTTATAAAAACACCACGAGGGATGCAAGAATAAGCTTCAATGCTATCACAGAATTAGAAGCCATCATAAAAACAGAGAGCTGGGTATCATAAATGATGAATCAGCTGAGCCTTATGCTTTCAATAACAAAGATGAAATGAAATCCAGTAATACCCAGTAAAGGATCATGCATTTCTGGATTATACAAAAAAAATTATGCTATTAGAAGATGTCTCTAAATTTCAAGAATGACAAAAAAGAAAGGATTTGAATGCAACAGCTGATCTCATAAAGACTATAAACTGTCAGTATAACAGGACTGAAAAAAATAAAACAATCTTCTGAAATATTAGGAAATGTATTTCTGGTAAAGGAAAAAGAATAGTATCATTAAGTGTTAATTTGATACCAACAAGAGCCCTAACAACTCACGTTGAGGAAAAGATGAAATCACCATATAGGAAGTGCGGACACAAGTTGAAAAACACATGAGAATGTAAAAAAACTGGTCATGTAATGGACCTCAAAGATGGTCCCTCATATTCTGAATTCACCTTAACTGCAGAAAGAAAATTCATCAATGATGCCTGGCATCAGGTGAAGATAGCTAGCCCACAAAACCAAATTTGTTACAGCGATGTTGCTGTGTTTCACATTAGACATGAAGTGCTGTTGACCAGACCTAATTGCTACTTTGACATAAACGAAAGCTAAATGGAGGCTGAAGAACACAGGCAGTGTGAGAAACTCCCTCTACGTAGCTAGAGGATTTTATTCATCATACATTGTACATAAAACACAACACAAAAAGGTAACTCAGAAGTTTTAAAGTCACATAAGGAAACAGCAGACTTACCATTCAACTCTACAGTATAACGCTAGCAAAAGAATAGAGGGTGCTCTTCCCCTTGCTTAGCCTCATCTCTCTGCTTTCTACCTCTGGGTGGAATTCCACAGAAACAACATCCCATCCAAGAGAGAGCTGCTCCTCTCCCATCCTTCCTCTTGCTTGCCTTTTGCAGTCCTGCCCCTTCCACTGCTCTGACATTACTACCGGCACAATCACACTGACCTAATTCAGGGCAGTGAACAAAACCTAACCCTGCAGAAAGAGAACTCATTTTTAGATGTTCCAGTTTCTTAAAACAAGTTGCCACTCAGCTGAAAAAGCACCACAACTAACACATGAGAGAGGATGGATGACACTGTGTCAGCCGTGATTAAGCTCAATTCAAGCTAACAGGACCAGCAACCTTAGAAAGGATCAGTTTGTTATTACAGTGTAGGTTTGGAGGTCTGCCAACAGGCATATCACTCAGGGCTCTGCTCAGTAATGCATTAGTACCTCAGGTTAAAGAAAGATTTATGTCAAGAAGCACATGCAAAACACATATGATGGAATGAGGTTCACTCCTGATTTTCTTCACTGTTTTTTTTTTTTTTAACTCCAATCTGTCTCACAGTTCAAAAGTCATTTCAGCAGGAAAATAGTTCAAAACAGCATTTTCAGGAACTTAGCTCTCAAAAAGGGTAAAGACCCAAGAATTTGGTTGCAAAAGCACGGCTGGCAGCTGAAAGTAGTGCCGAGAGATCAGAAACACCGCTGACAACAAGGGCGCACCTGGTAGAATAGTTGTGGACTGACTGAACAGTCCCAGATCCACTTAAAGCATTTTACTTAAAATAAAAGAAACCAAAACATGAGCAGAAGCTCACAGCAAGGAAAACAACCAAGTTTAAATAATGAAGTTATATATGACAGATCTGCTCTCCCTTTTGTGCCATCCCCTTTCTAAATGAATGGTTAAAAAAAAAAAAAAAAATCAACTACTCTGTTGCTTGGATTCTACTCCATGAAAGGCAGTGTAAAATCTTTCTGGCTATACTCTCAAAACCACTTGATACTGATAATTTCTGTAATTCATCAAGAATGTTAACTTTGTCTATGCAAATGAAGATGTGCAATAGGAAGAGAGCAACATTTTATCACACTTACAAGAAACAAACATTGTTATTCCAGTTAGATATGTCATAAAGCCAAGGCTAGAAAAAAGAGTAAGTTCTTAAGGGAGACAATGCTATGGACAATTAAAGGAAAGGGATATACCTCTTAATAATAAAAAGCTGACAAAACCTGCTGCTTTAAGGTTAGCAGTCACTTATTAATGACAAAGATCAAGTAGGAGAATGCTGACCTGGTCCCTTAATAGAAAACATTGTCTCAGAAAGAGTTCTTACTGCTAAATGTTTCACTGTGCAAGATCATTACAGTGCCAAGTACCCCTTTTCCCACTTCCAGATCGTAAGAAACTCCCGTTAACAGCAAAAGAAGGAATAATTTTCTGGTCAGAAAACATATTCATCTGTACAGAGCCCCTTCTTTGCCAGGCGTGTTGAAAGCTCCCCCTTCTGTTCCAATCAACTATAACCACCTTTCAGAGCAGACACATCTTTTCCATTAGGAAGAAACTGGCATATCTGCCGAAAGAGGATGAAAGGTCTGTATTATGCCTCACGCCCCAGGTCAAAATACCATGCCCACAGTTTACAAGGAAAATGCAACCTGATCACAAACAATAATCCATTCCCAAAAGCACTATTTCTTCTGTTCGATTACACTTTTGTAGTGTTTCAATACAAAAATTACTTCCTCTTTATCCTAATTAAGGTTCCTATTTAAGTTTGCATTCAAAAACTTTGATAATTCATTGGAAACAGTATAGAAGTAGGTATTAGATGCAAAGAATCACCATTCTCAGCTTAGTGCTGCACAGTGCACTTGATAGTTTCCATCTCGCACTGTGTCTAAGTTGAAGCTATGGTGCTATCCCAAGATGTTACTTAGTTTGGCATAACAGCCCCAGAATCCAAAGAGCCTCCAACAGGTTCCTTAAGCAGAAATGTGAATTAAATCCAGGCTGTGCAGTTGCTCAGCATGTGCTCCAATTGTCTATTACACAAAATACCATCATCAGCTGACAAAACTTCACTGGCCTAAGCTTTTCCAGATTATTTGGAAAAAAATTACAACAATGTACCTTCAAGAAGAGATTGTAAACCGAGGATTAAAAGCTTCACCTTGCACCTCTTCCTTCAGTGGACTGTACACATGGGAGAGGAGGGTTTGTTTCAAACAAACAGCTTGTGGACAGCTCTTTCTCTGAGCTTGCTCTGGACATTTTCTGTGCAGAAATTTCTGTGCAGGTTCCTCAGGGTACCAGGTGGAGTCAATGGCTGCTCCCCATCGCCGTGGGTACCCTATAGGGGAATGCTGGGCATCCAGCCAGGCCACACTGGCAGTCTTACACCTAAACCTGTTGTTGCTTCTTGGTTATATATCTGAGCCAAACACCCTGCATCTCCATTTCCAGACGCTGTATCAGGGAAGGCAAGATGGAAAAACCGCACATTATGCTTCATATGTCAGGTGGTAAACTGAAGGGAAGCCTTAAAACTTTGTGAGCTCATCCCAGAATTTAATCCACATATTTTAAAGTAAAAGGTAACGAATAGAAAAACCTCTCTGCTGCGTACGAGGGAGATACCTCCGTGAGGACAGCTTCTTTTTAAGGAGAGCTAACGTTCATTCACGATCAACCAGGAGTTGATCGGTTCGGCCAGTCTTCCAGGCCTGAGGGCTTACATCAAAAAGCCCGAGTGAGCGCGACAACTCCAGGGAGCCCATCCTCCCTAGACCACAGGCAGCGTGGAGAGTCTCCCTGCTCTGAGGAGAGACGCCTGGAAACGCACGAGACTGTCAGAAGCGATTACTTGTCGGTTGCCAGGCGGCGATGACACTGACGACTGAGGAGAAGGGGCTGCCCGCCAGCGCCAACGCCCAAACTGCGCATGCGCGCTAACGGCGGCCGGGGAAACGGGCACGCGACGTCCTGCGCATGCGTGACACCTCTGCCCGCCCATGAGCGCTGAGGGCCCCTCTGCGTGACGCGATTGCGTCAGACGCAGCCTCGACCTGGGGCGGGGAGGGTAACGGCGCGATTTTTCAAAATGGAGGCGCCGGGGGAGGGGAGCGGCCGCCGGGCCCGGGAGCCAAGAGGCCTGGGCCGAGGCGGGCGGCGGAGGGCGCCGTGATGGGGAGTTGTGGCCGAGGTCCTGAGGAGAACTCGTAGCGGGACCTGGGGAGAGTGGCCGGCGCCATGGCGACCTGCATCGGCGAGAAAATAGAGGTGCGGAGTCCAGCTTCCTTTCGCTATTCACGGTCCTGGCCGGGGCCGCCCCGCCATTTGCTGGGGACGGAGAGCGGGCTAGGCTGGAGCTTATTCCTCCCCAGCGGCTTACGTATGGCGACTGGGCGGTGGTGTGGTGGGAGCGGCTCCTCCCGGGCCTGCCCGCACCCTCGCCCCTTCCCCTCATGCCCGCGGCCCGGCGGGTTGTGGCGGGGCGGGCCTTCCCGCCGGCCTTAGGCGATGACACCCGTCCGGAGAGCCGTAGCTTTGCCGGCGCGCACCTTGCGCGGGGAGCTCAGCCCCCGCCGTGGTTTGTGTTTCCTGTGAGAGCGGCAGCTGGTTCGTGTTGGCCCCTGGGGAGCTGGTACGGACCCGGGCTGTGGGAAGTCCCAGGCGCGCTGTGTTTGTGGGACGGGCGGCGGTCGCTCCCCAGCCGCTGCCATAGCAGCAGGAGCTGGGGGCGGGTGTCTCTTCTCCCCCGGGAGAAACGGCGGGAGAGACGGCGGGAAGGTGAGCGCGGCTCGCCGCCCTCGGCAGCGCCAGTGGCAGTGCAAACCGGCCGCCTCCCGGGGAGGATGATGCTTCTGCCGGGGAGGATGCTGTGCAGTCCCCCTGTGGACCGCTGCCGTGCTCCGGAGAGCTCTGTCCAGGTACCCCCCTGGAAACACCTGAGGGTTTGCTCCTGTATCGGTCGTGTGCGGCCCCACGCCACCGTCGGTTGGGGCTTTGCAGCGGGAGAGAGGCTTCAAAGCCTCGGCTGGGGCTGGTGGTGATGATTTATTTGTGTTGCAGGATTTCAAGGTGGGGAACCTTCTGGGCAAGGGCTCCTTTGCAGGGGTCTACAGAGCAGTGTCCCTGAAAACCGGTCTGGAAGTGGCTATCAAAATGGTAAGGCAGCAAGCCAAGGAAGTCTCAGCCTACCAAGAGGTTAAGCAAGGACAAGGATTCTGCAGTTGGGCATTCATGCCTGGATTGCTTGTTTGTATGTGTATTTAGATTAGGATTTGATCCTGAAAGATGCACTACAACCAAATAAACTGTACTGATAATTATTAGAAATGCTTACAGCACTATTAAAAGAACTTAAATTCAAATATTCAATACTGGGTGGACAATGAGCCCTATAATTATCATTCAGAAATTTGTGAACACAATAACTTGGTTTAGAATCCATATGGCTGGAGAGAGGTCCTGGAAAAAAATGCCTTGAAAAATTTCCCTTACTACCGAGGACAGACTTTGGAATGAGAACAGACATCACAGGTGTTTTGCCAGATTTACTTGTGATCTTATATTTAGCAACCTTTTTTAAGGTTACCTATATTTAGCATATTTACATGGAAAAACACTGGTTTCAGAAAATTTCTGAATTTTTTTTCTTTGGTGTTAGTATTTAATTCGTTGACACTGGTCTGCTTTCAGATACTTGTGCCTTCCTCCAATTATGCTTGTTCATTAAAAGCATATGGTAGGTTAAACTATGTGAAAACTTGCTTATATTTAGAAATCTTTGGGTGAATATGCATTAAATATCTAAAATGTCAGGTTCACTTGAAGCTAATACGTATGTAATCAGTGTTGCAGTGCTTGAAAAATATTGTGATCTGTTTACAGATAGATAAAAAAGCCATGCACAAAGTTGGAATGGTACAGAGGGTTCAAAATGAGGTGAAAATACATTGCCAGCTAAAGCATCCATCCATACTTGAGGTAAGAATCATAGTTTTGTAGAGAGGAATGCATGTGTGACTTGCTGTCCAGTCTACAAAATGTATTTCAATTTTTTTAAATTGTTTTATTTTCTAGCTTTATAACTATTTTGAAGACAGCAACTATGTGTACTTGATACTTGAGTTGTGTCACAATGGTGAAATGAGCAGATACATAAAGAACAGAAAGAAACCATTTTCAGAAGACGAAGGTGAGATTTATTTTTTTCTGCTCTCTCTTCATTAGTGTTTTGGCTTACACAGTAAATAACTATTTGAAGTGAAGGCTTTTGAAAACTGGTGTCACTGAACCATATAGCTTTAAATCTTGTGATAAGTGATAACCCACAGGTGAATTACTATCACACTTATCCACTTGAATTTCTGTGTACTTTTGTTTCTGTTTATGCCATTTTAGAGCATTTTGTGCCACTTGGGGTTTAAAACAATAGGTGGTGGTCTTAGAGGTATATAGAAGGTAGAGCTTACCAGTGTGTATAAAATTAAGGTGAAATGTAGGTCAAGACTGGAAAGTTCCCCAGAACAAAACTCACAACTTCACATCTATGGATTTACTTTTTGTTGTTCCTTAAGTGTTACTTGACTACGTGTCGCCATTTAGCCTCTGGATTATAGTTTGCCTTGTGGTATTGTTGTAAGTATTTACTGTGTTTCAAGGTGTGTGGAAATAAAGATAATGCAGGTAACTGTGGTGCTGAAGGGTTGTATTAGTAAGGAAATATCTGGCAATCCATCGAGAATTTTGGAGGGACTGGCAACTGAGCAGAAATTTTACTGTGGCTTGACTACTGTTTCTTATGGAAAGCACAGAAAATCCTATCTTTCCTCGAGTTGATTGTAAGAGTAATTCTAAAACTTTTATAACTGGCTGAGTTACTCTTTTGAATAGTGTTTTAAGCAAAAAAAGAACCCATTGTAACTTAGGAGTTCAGATGTACTAATACTTAGTTTTCTTTCAGTTGAGTGTGGGAGGATTTCTGTTAGAACATGGACCGCTGACAGTGTAACCAGAACAGTGCAATCTGAAAGCAAAGACAGCAAAGCAAGCTGCTGTGTCTAATGTTTGTGGGCACAGCCAAACAGCGGTTCTCACTTCAGCTGATCTAGACTTAGTGGTTATTGTTTCTACTGCTTCCACACTTACTTGCTGGTCATCTCTTGCACTTTAAATAAAGTGTCTTAGAACATAGGTCGTGCCACATTACTTAAATCAAAAAGCAGAAAATTAGTTCAAATCTCATTAACATGATGCTTAAACATCCTTGTAATATCCTTGTTATTGAAAATTAAAAAAAAAAGCAAGACCAATAGCAGACTTCAAAAAGTTGTTTTCACAGCTAGCTTTCAAATAAATGCCTAAACCATCTGGTTTTGTGTTTTGACAGCCCGACAATTCTTGCATCAAATCATCACAGGTATGCTGTATCTTCATTCTCACGGAATACTGCACCGGGACCTCACCCTTTCTAATATCTTGCTCACCAGTAATATGAATGTCAAGATTGCTGATTTTGGACTAGCAACTCAGCTGAAAATGCCTCATGAAAAGCATTACACCATGTGTGGAACTCCAAATTACATTTCTCCGGAGATTGCCACAAGGAGTCCCCATGGACTTGAATCTGATGTGTGGTCTTTGGGCTGTATGTTTTACACTCTTCTTATTGGAAAGCCACCTTTTGACACTGATACAGTCAAGAACACACTGAATAAAGTAGTATTAGCAGATTATGAAATGCCAGCCTTTTTATCAAGAGAGGCACAGGACCTCATACACAGGTTACTTCGCAAAAATCCAGCAGACCGTTTGAGTCTTTCCTCAGTGTTGGATCACCCTTTTATGTCCAGGTGTAGCTCTGCACGGAGTAAAGATTTGGGAACCTCAGAAGATTCCATGGACAGTGGAAATGCTACCATCTCTACAACCTTCACAGGCTCTTCCAGCATCAGTACCAGTGGTTGCCTGAAGGAAAAGAAGAAGCTGTTAGTTGGACAGCCACTCCCAAATAAAATTACTTTTTTTCCTAAAAACAAGAATTCCAGTGGCACTTCATCAGCAGATGGAAGCAGCTATTTTCATCAGTGGGGAATTCAGGGAAAAGAAGTTGGCATAACTGGCAGAGGAAGGACCATGCAACTTACTGAAGAGAGACCACATTCGCGCTACCTCCGAAGAGCTCACTCTTCAGATAGGTCTGGCACGTCCCCCAGTCAGACTCAGGGTGTATCGAATGTTGCTGAGAGATGTCATTCTATGGAACTGCTTTCTAAACCTCAAGTAGGAACAAGGGAAAATACAGAACACTTTTCGCCTGCAAACAGCTATACTGATATAGGAGAAATATTTAAGGAGAAGACTTCCAGTAGCTCTGGTTCTTCTGAAGGGCAAGTATCTCCACCTGTAAAAGATCAACCACAGTAAGAATCAGTTTTTATTAAGATGAAATTTAGAACTGCCTTTTAGGTTAAGTGCATTATTTTTCCTGTAACTATGCTGTACTAAGTGTCAAAATAAGCTTGTAGCTGGAATACCAAACAGGAGCAGGTGATAGTTGATGCTGTTGCTATGTATAGGTTACCTCCCCACAATGTACTAATCTTAAAGTTCATAGATGCAGTACACCAGTCAGCTAGATCATTGTAGCTTTTATGTATTTTCTCCATCAGTAGAATATCAAAGAACACTTTGCTATTTTAATATAAGGACTATTGTATGTGTTAGTTCTTGCATTTCTCTCCACATTAAGAAGTGGCAACTTTGTGTGATGGTTTCATATCCTTTTCTTTTTGCAAATCAGTTTAGAGAAAATGGAAATGAACACTTTGCCATGTAGAGAAAGCAAATGGAATAAGAGGTCTTTCTTGGCTATTGACAAATGTTTGATATAAGCCTTTGTTCAGCAAGCTGAGTGAACATGTGCATTCTTTCTAGTTTGAGAAATGTTTGATGAATGAAAAAAAAAATTATTTATGTAAAAGTTAACATAATGCTTACTTGTATTCCCCATGACTTCATAAAGACGTGCTGCATGTAAGTGTGACAATATATTAATATGAGTGTGGGGATTAACAGAAAGATTACTACTTCTGCTACATGGCTGATTACAGGAGAGTCTCCTACATCTATAGTTAGCCTGTACAGCAGTCTTAAATGCGGGGTTCTAAGACCTAAATTAGATGCTTATACTCTGTGGGTTGGTTTGGGTTTTTTTGTCATAATTGAGTCCTTGCCAGTGGTGAGGTAGGGATCATTGCAAAAGGGGAGTATGAACAGGTGCAGGCTACAGAGAGAGAACACCTTGCAGGAGATTAGTGTGATTTTTTTACAACAGGTCAGTGATTTTGCAGTAATTGTTTTTGTGTGTTTTGGTTTTTTGATTCTTCAACATGTGGATTATATCTTGAGCTCACCTGTGACTGTCATTGTCTAAAAAGATGGTAAAAAAGTCTTTATCTTTGGGATTTACTATATTTTATATAAAACTCAAATTATTTTAGGTGGCAAGATTGCCTACATATGTCAGCTGGGTATTTGTAGCATTGAATGAGATCCACTGGCGTAATGGGCATCATCCCTGTGTCTTAGTTGAGTTTTTTTGCTATACTGTGAATGAATAACTAGATATTGGAACAAGCTACTGCTGGCAGCATTATCACTGGCTCTTTGTTCATCTATGTCAGTTTCATGACTGTACTAAGTGCTAGCAGGCTTCAATTCGTGCTAAAAATTGGCAATAACTTTTTCACTCTTTTTGGAAATGCTATTTTATTTTTTTATGCTTTGCCCAATATACATTCCCCATAAAAAAGAAGCATGTTCTGTGCTCTCTAGAGCTGCAGAAATACCTGCACTTCTTAAGTGTTCTAAAAGTGTCATGGTTTCTGCAGCTGTAACCTTATAACTTGTGTTGTGCAAGTGACTGATGCAATCTTGATTACATGTGAAACTTTTATTTTGCAGCTCAAATTATCTGTGCCCAATGAAGCCTCAGGTTGGTTTGTTAGAGCAGAAGTCCCAGGCTGAAACAATGCAGCAGTGGCTTGGAAGCATGCAAACAAATGGTGTGTTATTAAACAGTTGTATATTTTTGCACTCAAGTACAAGTAGTGACTTGTGACAGTTTCTGTGGTTCATTGTTTGGGTATTTTATATATATTTTTAATTTTATTTTTTAAACTTGGACAGAAGGGATACGTGTGTGGCCAAGTAACTGTGATAATGAGTATAATGCTGGCATCTGAAATATCATCAGTTGGATGTTAATAGGGGCAACTGTAGCTGGATTTATTTTTTTCCCCTGAATGTAGAGCATGGGAGACCCTAAACTAACTTGTCACTACAGAAAATTGTCAGATGTTGGAAGAGGCAAAATGAATTCCAGCATCACTAATCTGTAGAATCATTCTTAATCAAGAAATATCCTGTTGAAAACAGTGGTTTTTCTTCTCTTTTGGACTAAGCAGTAACATTTTAGTTCCCTGGGGATTAATTTCAGAGAGAAGATTTTATAGTTAGTGTTCCTCTTCAGCTGTTAGGTTGGTATAAGGAACGGCGTGGAACTGTCTGCTTAAGAGTGAAGAAATTGTATGTCAAATTTGAAAACTGTGCTTCTTAAAACGAGGTCATTCTCTTAGTATTTTAGAAAAAGAGGAGTACACAATTCTAGAACCTGACATAATTATTCTGTTGTAACCTGAAACATGTAAGTATAATTGTGTCAAAAGATTGGCAGGTGACACAAAAGCCCTGTTAATTTAGTTGTGCAAATATACCTTAAAAGAACGTGGGACCTTAGAGGATGAGAAAGATGATGAGGCTGCAGAAGGATGGGTGGAGGAAAAGACAAAAGAGACAGAAGGGAAGGAGTTGTTTTTTGTCACACATCATGTTACATCATTTACAATTAAGGTAATTTAATCATTAAACTAAATCACAAATCCCTTCTGGCCTTTTTTGTTTGGATATTATTGGACCCCTTCCCTTCCTGTCTACAGGGAATTGGAATCATGACACATGGTCTGAATAATCCTATTGAATTCTTGGTCCCTTCTCAACTGTTCTGCAATATGGCAGGAGGAGGGCAATACTTGTGTAGGTGATCAAGGGCTTACATATTAAACTGGGGAAGCAGTTATAGGAAATTTAAGTATAAAAATATGGTTTTGTCTTTTAACAAGTGACTGGAAATAAAAGGAGTGTGCATGTAAGATCTGGAGTACTGAAACCTCTGGCTGATGCTAAAACACTAGTTAAGCTGAAACTTAAATGAAACTTTACTTGTGGCTATCTGAATGGCAAGTAAATGGCTTCAACAGAGTAAACATCTATTTGAAATATTAATATTTTGTTTATAAATGTTTTTGCAAAATGATTTGATGTCTGTTAAGACAAAGCAGTCATAACTGAAATCTAGCAGTTTAAGTAGCACTGATTTTATTAGCACTGGTATTGATTGTTGGTAAAGTTACCTAAAGATTTGAACTGGGAAATCCCATTCTCCACTTAAGCCTTTTAAGATGATATTTTGAAAACCCTTTATAAACATAATAGCTTTATTTTTCTTCTGCCTGTGACTCTGTCTACAACGTACCTTTGTGATGATTTCAGTTCTGCTGAGACCACCTGCAGACCTATCTGGCAACAATAATGCTCATGGAGGTTTTAGGTATCATCTGGATGTGCAGCAAGATGCCTCAAGAAATGCATGGGACACCTTAAAAGATATGAGGAATCATGATGCATCTGTCTACTATCTGCAGTCTTTAAACCAGAGAAACCCTAAGAAATACATCCCTGGAGCTCTCTGCACATCTGAGAAAATTCAACCACCTCCTTGTGGCCTTTGGTCGCCTTCAGAACAAAACCAAACGTGGGGCAAAGAACTAGCACCACATCAGAAGCCCACTCTGCGAAGTATAGTGGCACCTCTCGATGCTCGCAGGCTAAAACCGATCCGGCAAAAAACAAAAAATGCAGTGGTATGGAGCAGTTCCTAACATGGAAATGTCTTAAGTAGTAAAAGTAGTGTGACTGTCTCTTAAAGCACCTGGTAAACTAGAAGCATTTGTTTTCTAGAAAACAATCTATAATAGTTATCTAAGTTTTTTGAATATGGAATACTCATGGTCACTTCCTGTAACCAGGGATGTTGTTTTCCTTTTAGTTTACAAACAGAAACGAGGGAGATGTAACAAATACTAAGTACATATATACTTCCTACAGGTCTAAACCTGTGTACTGCTTAGCTGTACAGTTGCATTTAAGATTTTTAACTATATCAAACGCTTTTACAGATGACATAAAGAACTGAATTAGAAATGAAGACAGTCTTGAGAGCAAGTGAAAAACGTTTTTTAACCTATAGTGCTGCTTTTTCCCCTCTCTTGTGGGTGGAGAAACAAAAAAAAATCCCATTAGTTCTTACTGATCACATAAAATTTCTGGTTGGTTTGTTCCTGGTATTGCTCTTTTGCCTTTTGTTCCATTTCTTAGTCTTGCTCATCCTATTATGTTTTCCCTCTGCCCCTCACTTTGTTGGGTGGTTGTTGTCTTTTAAGAATACAATAGAGCTGACCTGTCTTCCTTTGATTTGTCACTTAAAGCACACCCTCACTGACCAGGTTTCAAACTCTGTCATGGTGAAGAAATGTTCTGCTTTAATAGTACTAATAGCAAAAGAAGCATTCATAAACTTGTA
>JANHGN010021638.1:7127-25978 GCA_024605025.1 Megaceryle maxima | reverse complement strand
AAAAATGTTTTGGGTTTGGTTAAAAAGGAAAAAAAATAAAAAAAAAAAAAAAAAAAAAAAAAAAAGTTAAATTTATATTTAAAGCTATTTTAGATTATTAGATGATGCCATCATGCCATCAAGGAGTAAGACTAATTGGTAGCACTGGGAAATAAATTTTTAACCCAGAAAAAAAAGCGGTGACAAATAGAATCTTGTGGCCCTCTTTATGTAAATTTTTCTTCAACATTTGAGGGACTTCAGTACAAATTTCTCCCAATAGAGAAAAAAAAAAATCAACAAACAAATGAAAAAACATGGTCTCCTGAAAGCCCAAGGCCACACTAACAGTAGTTCTGCTGGACAGAGCAGAGAGTACATTGTTGCACATATTCTGCTCCTGCCTTCCTCCTGAAATCAGAGTGAATTTTTCCAAGTGCTTGTTGCACAAAGATACTTTCTGCACTAATTAACTGAATCAAAGAATTATTTTCCTCCTTTAAAAACAAGATGTTTTATTCAAGCATTTTGATCAGGCTTGAAGATGCAAGTCCAGGCTCACAAATCATGATGTAACTATGTCTTAACCATTTGCAATCCATTAGTTGAGCTCTGCAACCCACTTTTAGCCCCTGTGAATTACAGAGTGAAGAGACACCATAAAGGTGGTGTAAACTGGTTCATTTTGCCTCCTGGATGGGGCATGCTGCAAGTGGGGCTCCAAAGCAGCTCTGTGGGCTTAGCTAATGGGAGATAACTTCTTATACTGTGATGCACTTGCAATAGTGACACCAAGTATTTGCTTTAGGCTTACTCCTCATGCTAATGTCATTAAAATGGTGTGGCTCAGCAGTTCCCAAAGGGATTATCACAAGCCTCCATTTGAGGAGCTCCTGATTTGACCAGCCCCTGAACTGCAACTTGATCGGCAGAATGGGTGTTGGGCTCACCAAGTGCCCAGTGGGGTCACCCCCACTGTCAAACTGTTCAGCACGTTTGGCAAAAGAGAGTGAAAACAATATTGACAGATTCTCTCCCCACTCCAGCCTGCAGAACTGCCAGGCAGTCTCTTGGGAAGTCCAGCAAGCTACCTGCACCTCCAAGGCCCACAGAGCTGTTTGTCCACAGTGCGTGAGGAGCAGGCTAGTAAGGTGGCCAAGAACCATGAAGTAGCCTCCTGCAGCAGAAAAACCTGTGTGAGGATATGTGAAAAATAACCCTGACTTGCTAATCCTAGCTGTGAGCAAACAATTAGCAGGAAGCAGAGGCAAACAGGAAAGCTGATTTAATTATGTGACACTGATACAGCCAGTGAACTGGAGGGGAGGGAAGGGGGGAGGCAAGGGGGGGGCCCGGGGATGTGGGGTCAAAACAGTTTGTAAAAATCTGTTTCACAAAAGCTGTTGTTCCCCTCGGGGCAGAGAGAGATTACCGTGGCTCAGTGTCTATCAAACACGGGAAGAGAATAGGGCCAGGGGCAATGAGACAGCTTCCGAGTATGAAGGGCCCTTCTTCTTCTCCGCAGCAACCAGCAGCCTGCCAAAGAATTCCTGTAAGCTCTCGGAGGCTTTGTGTGCCTGCCCGGGCTGTGGGCAGCTCTGCAGCAGGCCTGCCTATTGTCGGCAGGGCTCAAAGGGAGCAGGGGCGAGAAAAGAGGAGCTGGGGGGAGGAAGAGGGCTTAAGGGGGCTTGTTGTTATCAAAGCCACAGAGGTTATTGTGCTGGAGCAGAATCACGCTGCTTCTGAGCCCCTTCAGCGTGGCTGTTAATGGAGGTGCTGCAGGGAGACCAGGGGTGGGATTTTCTCCATGTAAACTCGCCAGGGTGTCCCTCTGCACACATTTTGCTCACTCACAGCCTCTGGCTCAGAGCAGCATGTGTGGCAGAAGGCAGGTGGCCCTGCACCCTCCTTTCCCATATCCACTGGCATCCAAAGACACCTGCCAAGGGTGCAGGGCTCACGTGCACTCCCCACCAACACACCTGCTATAGATACACGTTCAGATGCGCAGGGAACACACACCCGAGCTTGCACACACAGATGCACCTAACCAGCCACTCACAGACTCAGAGATAAATACACACACATCCAGATCTGCAGAGGCAATGGTTTATCACTGAAGACACCTAGAGCTGGACGTGTAAGTATACGTCATATGCACACCCTCATCATCTGGGAGCAAGTCCTTAATCCAAACATACAGAGTCAAATAACCCACTCACAAGAGTCAGTAAGCATGCCTCTACTGGCACATACAAAAGAGAAAGTCTCAGGGCCCTGTCTCAGAGACCATGAGCACACAGTAGACTTAGCAAAAAGGATGGCAAGCCATGCTACATCACAGAAAGGAGAAGCTGAAGGCTCCTGGGGAGTGAAAGCCACAGGAAGGGGCCTATGAGAAAGGGTATGTTGTCAGCAGTTTTGCAAACACCAATGCCATGTGTCATGAACTAAGAATCTCCCAAAACACTATGCTCCAAACACACTCCAGAGACCCTGACTGACTGGAGGAACCTGATACTGAAACTGGGATGTGTCCCAGGGGACCACAGAGTCAGAGTGAACACAGTGGAAGAGACAGATTCCAGTTCAAATTCTGGCCTCACTTGGATCAGAGACAAATGAGCACTGACAGGAGGCCATTCCCAATGTTTGAGTCACACAGACTGCATGAGAGATCCAACCTCCTGCTGTGGCAATCAAGCCATCAGTCATGAAATCAGAAAAGAAACTTTTAATAGGACCAGAACTTCTATCTCCTTATCCCTAAAAACTTGCACAGGGCAAGTACCAACTAATGCCCCTCCAAGACACTGTGCCAGAAGGAGGTTTCACATGCATATCAGATCCACAGCCAAGAACTTAATGGAAGCAGGAAATCCAAGAGGCCTGGCCTGTTTCTTTCTGCTTGGCCTTAAAAGGAAATCACTCTGAAAAAAACCTCAACAAAGTCTCCTTTCTGGACAGGTACATTTTCTTCATTCTCATGTCAACCAGGTTGGTAGAAGCTGGCCAAATCAGCACCTGAACATAGTTCTGGTCAAAACAGCCTTCACCTGGTGAGTGTGGATGGTAGAGGACTGGTGCATTACACAGCAGCCAAACTCTTCTATTCCTACTCATCAGTCCCAGGGAGACAACTCAGGCTTTGCCCCAGCACTGATTCACCATATTGGTGCTAGTTGTACCCTGCCCAGACTCACAGAACACCCACATGTAAGAGACCCTCACACACACGCATGCGCATGTGGGGCAAGAGTGATTCAGCTGCACCTGGTAGCTTCTTCATCCCTTCTCCTCCCACTCCCACTCCATCACCCAGCAGATAATGCTGAGCCGACCAAGAAAGGCAGGCGGGGAGCTGGGAAGAAAGATGAAGAGGTACCCCAAGAGGGAGAGTGGAAGCCTCTGACAATCCTGGTAGGAAAAGTAGGGGGGCTGAGGCAGTGGGGGAGGGGACAGAGGCAAGGCAGGGAGGGCTTCTCATTGTGAGGGAAATTTTATTTTTAACAGATGCTAAGGCAGATGGCACAGAATTAACAGAAAATGGGAGAGGAAAAAAGAGGAAGAACATTACTGGCTCCAGAGAGAGTGGACATTAAAAAAATAAAGAATAAGGGAATGAAAACAAGTTTAAGTACTCTCTCCAGAGGAGGGGGGGAGGGAAAGCGCAAGGCAGAGCAGGGACGAAGCAGCGTGATAATAACCAAAGGCGTGAAATTGCAAAAGTAAAATTTGTGGCACTCGGGAGGGGCTGATAAGGCCCCAGCTTCATTGCAAAACTCACTCAGAAATTACTGATGTGATGTTTTAGCCTTTATCATTAATAATAATCGAGAGTGGGGAGCGGGGTGGGGGCGCCTGAAACAAAGAGGGAGAGAAATCACAGGAGCATCTGAAACCTGGGGAAGGAGGAAGAGGCAGCAAGGGGAGACCTGGGGGAGAGAAGAGGTGCAGGGGGAGATGATCTGAGAAAGGGATCCAAAAGAGGGAGAAAAGGGCCATGAAGAGAAAGCTGAAAAAGGAAAAGGAAGCGATGTTAGCTAAAACAAAAAAGAGGGTGGAAAGAGCCAGAGGAGGAAGGTTAAAGGACATGAGGAGAACAAAGGGGAAAGGCAGACACACAGGAGTTGGGGAAGAAAATGCCAAAAAGTGAGAAGGGGGAAAAAGATGGCTGGTGGGGATAAGAGGGTGAATGAACAGAGAAATGATAGCAGAGTTGAAATAGTGGGAGAAGACAGACTGCAGGACAGGGAGTAAGAAAGGGGGAGACAAAGAGATATCACCCTGCCTCTCTCCTCCCAAATTAATCGAGGATACATCAACCCAAGCCACTAAAACAGAGCTATTATGAATGGGTTAGTCACAGGTGGAGTTAAAGGCCTACAGAGGGATATTAGCCAAAATTGAGTGGCTTTTAATTTCTTTCTAACGAGAGATTGTGGCTGGGGAGCCAGACACTGCCTCGGCTTAGCTAGGCCTGAAGGCAGCTAAAGACGGGAGCCGGCAGCTTCCCACAGCCACGTTAAACCACAGGCGAGCTGACCTGTGTGGTACACGCAGTGAGGTGGAAAAGGCACATGCGAGTTGACCCGCCCGCTCCATGTGATGAAACGGCGGAGCCACACATCATGGCATGGGGACACAGGCAACAAAGCTGGCAGAGACCCACCGGACCACTCTGCCTCCTCTATGCACCAGCGCAGGGCTGCGCTGACAGACAGACAGACAGATTTCTAGGGTTTCTCAACCTGTCAATGAGTTTGGGGAGGGGGGAGGGATTCACCCTGCCCATCAGGACTTTGATTTTTACTGGAAGATCCCCCTGCGCTGTAGTCTGCTCATTGGCCTCCTGGAGAGACCAGAGAGCTTCAACACAAGACCAGGACATCTGGGTTCTATTTCTGGCTCTGCTGCTGGCAATTCACCACATTGCTCCATTTCCCCATCTGCTATCTGGGAATAATGCAGTATTGTTAAAACTAAGCACTTAAAAATGATGAATCAGATCATCTTCCCATTCCAAAATCATGAGATTGGTTTAAAAAATCATGACACTTTCAAGAAGGATAAGGCCATGTGCAGAAGGACTCTTACATCTTCAGAGAACCTGGTCTACCGGACTCTAGTTTCCATGCTTTTCTACAAGATTAGAAAGAGGTTTCTTTCTTTTCCTGACCTCAGTTTATCTGGCCACATGATGCTGGGATGGTGTGGGAAAAAAAAAAAAAAAGTAAAAATCTCCATAACTGGTAATACTAAGTAAAAAAAAAAAAAATTAAAAAGAAAAAAAAAAGTTATCTTTTTTTTTTTTTTCCTTCTAGAGTCATGTGCACAATTTCCATGAAAACCTCTTACTTCCCAAAGCATCAGTTCATTAAAACCAAAGGGACAGGTCAGTTTCTAAGAACTGTCTCTCCCTGAAGCAATTTCAGAGAGGAAAAAAAAAACCCACCCCAAAAAAGTTGTGGAACCATGACAACATCCAGCTCTGAAATATTCTAAACAGAAACATTTGCTTTATGATTGAAAATGACTTTTCATTTTTAAGTTCTAGACCATTTTGGGACTTTCAAATAGTAAGAAGCTGCACTGAGAATAAAATATTCCATTTGATCCAATATAAAATTTTAGGGCTATGGTATAGGGAAAGGGAGATAGGGTCAGGATGAGAATCAAATTATTCCTTTGTGAAAGCATGACATATTTTTACTTCTTATCCCATTTCAGAGCAGAAGTAACTGCAGTTTACAAATTCTCATAGAAAAAAAAAAAAGCCTCGATCCAATTTCCATCTATATGAGATGTTTTAAGGACTGCAGATAGTATGTGCTCAGTATTCTTAATTCATATATTCATTTCATCCATTGCCCATATGATCCAGCCTAAATAACACCCACATACACTTTCATCACATCGCTGTTCAAATATGCACCTTTTCCAAGCTTTTACCAGGCTTGCTTGTGGTAGTTATGGAACTCAGGAGTGGATGTGCTTTCAGGTGACAGACACAAACCAGATGATCTGGGAAGTGTGTGTGACCTCTGAGCCAACAAAAGCAGTTCTACAGGATTTACATGTAGGCACTCCTGCACATCCGGGGGAACTCACATGACAGTGGCATAGAAGCACAGTGGTACATGTGATTATATAGGTGGTGCTGTTTATGGACCATGCAATACATGTGCTAAGTCATAAAACCCCACAGAAGCTGCTCTTAGTGCATGGAACATCAGACGAAATCTTGTAACAGCTATGTCTAACGAGGAGTCATATCTGGAAATCACCTGCTAATATATCTGAGAATTCATAAACTTGAGAGACAGCCAATATTAGTATCAAGGTAAATCTGAAGCACTTCTCTGGATCTTACTGACACTTGGATGAAGAAAATTTATCCTTCTGATGAAAGCCTGCAGATAGAAGGGACAACATTTACACAAGGGTGGTCACTCTGTGCTGGAGGCAAAAGACACAGAGGTAGAGTTGCTGAGTTCCAATCTCAGCTCAGCTTCAGCACTTTGCCTTGAGCTCCACTACAAAACAAGAGCAGCTGTCAGGTGTATCAGGTTTGGGGCTTTCATTCATTGAAAACGTTGCAGACTATCTTTCTTCAAAAGACACAAGAGAAAGATCATGTGTGGTGTTCTCTTAGTCAGATGGTGAGTTCAACTGGAGAGGTCAGCAGTGCTGGAGTCTGGCTTGTCCATTCTCTTAGCCTCCTTCACATCTCCAGCTGGAGAATCTTTTACCATCATGGAAACAATCCCATGGCACATCCTTCAGGGAGAAATTACTTTCATACTGAGATGGGGGACCTTAAGAAATATCTTTAGAGTGGACAGAAAAATAATACCCTAGGGTAAGAATGTCCCAGGAGATGGAGGAAAGCAGATGTAAACCATCAGAGCACATGGGAAATGCACAAGAAACAGAGAGCAGGAGGACAGGGCCCCAGAAATCAAGCATTGAATAATGTCTGTGTATGTCCTTACTCAGAGACCTCAGCCTTCCACACGCAGGTTTTCCAGCTCATTCACTCACATGGAAGCACTGGCTGAGCATCCAGTGTTTCCTGTTGATAATTCTTCTGCGTCATCTGTCGGCACAGAGAAAGGACCATTCCCTGCTGTCACAAAAGCCGTTTTCAATAGGCACTGTCCCCCCTGGGCTGCCAGCTGAGGCCACTCCCTGGAGAGCTACACCCCTCTCAGAGTCTATTAAAGCTCAATTACCAAGGGCTGACTGGCCTCTCTGTCTGGCAAAGGGAGGTAGGATGCTCCTCTCCCAGGGTCTGGGCTGCTTTACTACAGCCCAGCCAGCTCACATCTATGTATCAATCTAATAAGATCAAATCAAGTACAAGAAGTGAGGGGAGGAAGGCAGTGAGAGGAAAAGCTGTAAGAAGCCCGTTGATGACAAAGGGCAGCATTGCTGATTTACACTGCAGGCACAATGGAGCTATCTTGATGTACACTAGCAGACACCTCCTGGCCTCACAGACCCTGTCCCACCAGCATCTTCCCATGCCAGCTCAGCATCTGATTCACCAGTGATTTCCCAGGGACCAAACCCACTTTCTCCTACATATTCCACTTCCATTTTGCCACCATGCTGTTTCCCAGGAGGTTTTACATCTCAAGGAGTCAAGTCCTGGCATTCCCCACACATTGGTAAAGAGCTGTCATCAACACCAACACAAAAGTTTCTATCAGGCATAAATGGCTTCCCTCCTACCTACACCCTCCCTCCCAGGATGCGTCTTCTGGGGTCTGAGTCCATAGATGGAATTATACAAATAGATCAGTCATACAGATAGCAGTCGTGTTTCATTTGTTACTCAGAATCCTTATGGGCAGGAAAATAAAAGAAGCTGAAAAAATGTAAATGCATTTATTTCATTCCTCATCCCTTAGGGAACCATGTTTTCCAAAGCTGCTTACATCAGAAAAGAAGGTGGGGGCAAGAGAAAGGAGGACACAGGACACACTTATGCTGAAGGTCTAACTTTGGTTTAGCACGTCTCCATCATGGTCCAGAGGATTCTGAATGTCACATAAAGATCAAGAGGTAAAAGCCTCAGGTGCCTCTGGAAAGCATCCTTTATCCTCATCACATAGGTGAGGAAACTGAGGCAGGGGAGCAGCCTGTCAGCCATTTACAAAACCTCTGAGAGATGTGCCTGAGAACTGGAGACAGGAGAAGCACGGTCCCCTAAGCACCAGGCTGCCTGTCTTCCTTGGTACACTGTGACACCTGCCACCAGCTCAGGAACAAGGAACAGGAGAGGAAACTCATCAAATGCAAAACATTCACAGGCATCGCAGAATAGACACTCAGTCCAGAAGGGTCTGCAGAATATCCCACCTCCAAAATGCAAATCACCACTCACTTCTAAGACAAACTTGAGACCTCTTGTAGAAGGCACATACCCAGCACAGAGTCACAAAACAAGACTAGGCCTGGATAAAGCCTCCCCGATTCCTTGTTTCTGGCAGAAGTCAGGATCTGTGGGAATGATCTCCAGAACACCTATCTCTGGTGCTGAGCAGGAAGAGCAGGATGTAACTGTGCAAGGAAACATAGATGATCCAGCCTCTCCAGCCCACAGATGCAGAGCAGGGCTGGCACATTCATTGTGCAACCAAGAGTCAAGAGCTCTCTCGGGTGCAGAGTTGAGCTGCCAAGAAAATAACTGAATCCTAGAGCTTATTCTCTTGTCTTGAGGTAATGGAGAATACCATGCAGTGTGAAGCAGTGTCAGTACCTGGCCAGTTTCACAGGACAGAAAGGAACCATGTCTTCTGCTGGCAGCTCTGACAAGCATCCAGCTTTCTGCCTCTTGTCAGAACTCCGGAACATCCCTTCCTCTTCTGCAGCAGCTTCCTTGCTGGGGTCCTCCAGAAAAAGTATCTATTTTCTGGCTAAGAGCAGTAGGATCATCAGGAACAGATACATTCTCATTCCCATCAAACATGTCATGGGATAAAGGATAGAGGGGGGTATTTAATCTGGTAAAGAAAGCATGGACTGGATGAGTGTCATTGCCTGTGGATGGAGCGGAAGGGATGGGGGAATTGACATAGATTCCCATGAAGGGTGGGCACCAGGGTTGATGGTGACATCTGTCCAACAGACACTGGTTCCACTGGGATTGCATCTTCAGGGTACTTTTTCCAGGATGGCCTGGTAAACGACCAGCTCCCTTCAAGGCAGCAGCTTGAGGAGGCTATGGTTGCATGACTAGATCCCAGAGAGAAAAACTGGGTTGCTGTGTGTCTTTTGGTTTGCACAGGCAGTCGTCTCCAGAGGTGCTGGCATTTTTAATTCCTTGGCAGCAACTGCCACACTGAGCACCACAATAACCTGCCTCCCAGGCAAATACAGCACATGCAGCCCTGAGACCTGAGTAAGGCCTGTAAAGAGGACACTGCTATCACTGTCCCCTTAGACCTTGGCAAAAGCTGAGGTGTCTGCTGCATATGCTTGCTTGCCTAGCTTTATTCTGGCCCTTTTGATACTTGCTACTTCTCTTCAAAATTCAGCATCTGAGGTCAAGACATTTTAGGGGATATGAACTTGGAGGGGTAAATGTTGAATGACAAAGTTTTAGCTGTCCTTTTGTAGAAAGAAACCTAAAAGAATCAACAAACCCAGAAGACAGTAAAAATAAAAAGAATGTTACAGCACATCTAATATGGTTTTGTTTCTTAGTTTACTGGTTTTTGCTCTAAACATGCAGAACAAAACTTCCCACCAAAAAAAACCAAAACAGTCTGTATCTTCCATCTGTACAAAGAGCACAAAAGGTCCCACATGAGCAGAGACTGGGAGTAACAGGAAAACCTTGTCCCTTTCCATTCAGTAGCATACTGGTGAGAAAGATCTCCAAGGAGACAATATGCACCACCAGATCTGCCCAGGTTTGAGCAACACCACTGAAGAGTGACTCAACTTGCAGTGGAGTTGAGCAGTGGCTGGGAAACTCCAGCAGCACTCCAGTGCAGGCAGAAAATAAAAGACTGTCCCATGGTGCAAAAGGCAGGGAAAGGAAGGTGAAGTGAGGTGGCTTAGGCTACCCAGCAAGCTGGTAGAAAAGTGGAAAAGAAGGAGAAATATTTCCCTCGTGTTGCCCATACCCATTGCTTCAGCTGCCTCCCACCGAAGCAGCAGGATGTGACGCCACAAAACACCTTATCCATGGTACTGGCACCTGACACAGCCAAAAGGGGCATCACATTTCTACTTGACTAAAACATGGCACAATGCGCTGTGTGCCATGCTCCTAGACAGAGCCTTAAGACAGCCCCTTTCCTAGGCAACCAAGGCAAAATATCCTCCCTGAGCCCATTCCCAGATATTGCTCCCTGGAGCTTTACACCCAAAAGACCACAGACATGGGGGAGACAGGGACACAGAGAGAGGTGCTCTCAACAGAGACAGGGAAGATTTAGGGAAGGAAAAAAAAAAAAAAAAAAAAAAAAGAAAAGAAAGAAAGAAAAAAAGATGGAAGAGAGGCAGTGAGCAGAGGCAGAGAAAGAAAAAAAAAAGAAAAAAAGGAGTGGGAAGGGAGAAAGTGAGAAAAAGAGAGAGAGTGAGAAAAATGACAGGAGCTGAATTTTCGGCGCCCTCACTTTAAATCAAGATAAAAGACTGAAATGGAAAATAACAGTCCAGAGAAACCCCTGGACGGCTTTGGGCGTTAATGGAAACACATGGCTGAAGGCTGTAGTGTTGTCAGCTTCCCCGTGCTCTGACATTCCTTTCTGATAATCCGGCCTGCCATAAAATTAGAATAGCAAATACCTCCTGACAAAGATGCATGTTTCCCTCTATTGTGCCATCATAAAAAAAACTCCGCTGGTGACTCGAGGAGCCGCAAACTTCAATTTAAATTTACAGTGCGGCGGAAGGAAAGTGATATGCACTCAAAAATTTTAATAACCTATTAAGTTACGACTTCAATTTCATTTTATGAATATTTTCCTTGGGGAGCAGTGCTATCACAGAGAAAGATAGAAATTTAAAAAAGATAAATAGTGCCATTAATCTCCAACATTTCTCTTCCATTATCCTTGAAAATTAGGAGTTATTTTTGTTCAGATCTTCATGTAATTAGCTCCCTACACTTGATTCACTAGCCAGAAAATGACCATGTTCAGAAAATTAAAAATTTGTCATTAAGTGGAATTTAACATAATATCATTTATCTTTATCTATTCCCCAGCTGACAGCAGGAGCCTTGGAAGTGATACAGGCTTCTGTGTCAGAGAGTAGAGGCAAGTCCTCGACATGAGAGGGAGAGCGCGGGAGTGTAGGGGGGGAGGCTATAAGGATGTGGGAGGATAGTGGGAGAGGGGGAGCATGTGAGACAAAAAGGAAGCAGAAGCTAGAGTCATGGGAAGAGGGGGAGAAAAGGAGGAGTGGGGCATGGGAGGAGAGGGGAAAATGCAGAAGGGAGTCAGAGGAGCCAGACAGACAGCCAGGAAGGGTGAAGGATGAGGGAGAGGAACAGGAGGACTGAGGGAGAGGAGTGCAGGGAAGGCTAGCAGGGTAGGACTATCTGCTGGACTCAATGGCAGAGCTCAGGAAGGGCTGCCATGAAGCCAGCTGGGTGTCACAATGAGAGCGGAGTCAGGGGCCTGGTGAAATCCTGCCCTGGCAGGATCTCTGAGCATGGTCACTGGCTTCAGCTGGGCTGGATGAATGCCAAGTTAATGTTTTCCTGCTGATGGCTTTTTCTAATCCTTCACCTGTCCCGGCCCACCAGTTCCCCATGAAACACAGAGCTGGACCCAGCAGAAATCCTCACCGAGGTCAGAGCAAGGCTTTTGCTGTTTATTAAAGACATAAAGCCCACACTGGCTGCAAGATACAAATGAATATTGGCTATTAGCAGATCTCCTCTTCAAGCATTTCAGAGTGATCCAAAGAGTACTCTCCATCAAGTCATTATCACCTTGTACAGAAGGGAAACAAGGCACAGAACAGGTTTCTGATTTGCCAAAGGTGGTGAGACTGGAAGCAGGGCTGGGACCAGAACCCAGCCCATACAGACAGACCCTTTAAGACTTTCTGTCCTAACTCTTACTTTGCACACTCCCTTCCCTCAACTAATCCTGTGTGCACACCAGAGGTGCAACAAGTCCAGCCCTCCAGCATGGGCTGAACTACAAGAAGCCTCTTCAACTTCTGAATCCCGGTCATGGACTAAAAGCATTAGCCTCCTAACCATCTCATTTAATCTCTGTCTCTCCAACTCTCAGTGACTAGATCTGATAAAATATCTCTCTGGAGAAAATGAAAGAGAATAGGTGGAAGGAAGAACACCATAAAGCAAACACTATGGGCAGGAGCTATTTTAAATAACTGGCTAGCTAAAACAGCCAAGGACATTAGCTACTCAGCAGTTCCATCACAAGAGCTTGTGCTATTTTAAGCAAATCTCTGCCTCTCTATTCTGGCTTAAAGTTTGGGTATTTTTCCACTCCTCCTAGAGAAGTTTTGGGGAGTTGTATTTAGCCACATTCCCTTCTCCTACATCTTCATTTTCAAACTTTGTGCATACATTTTATTCTTATTTTGTTTTATAATTACAGTGTTGGGGAGAAGCCATAAAGATTTAAACTTCATCAGAAACAACCTTGCACTCTGCTATGTCATCTTCTGCGAAAAATGTAACACAGATTTTTGCACAAGCGCCTACTGGACAGTGCACAATACGTCATAGATCTGTACAACAAGAAGCCATAAAACAGCAGAGGAACATTCTAGTGCAGACATTCATCACTGTGCTTTGCAGCTGTGATTTTTAATGCAACCTAGGGAGTTAGGTACAGAAAAATCTCACACAAAAGCATTCTCCCCACTGGTTCCTGCAAGCCATAGTTGGTGGTCACAAAGTACCAGCCCACATACATCAGCTTATTTCTTTCTAACTCTAAAAGGACTAGTTGGGTTAGAGTCATTGTGCTCATCCTGTAGCTCAACACTTGGAAGGTGTTGAAAGTACCTCAGCAGTACAGCAAACCAACAGCAGAGTTAGACATGGCACTCATCCATCCTGCCTCATTTCTGCAGACAGCCCCATGCTGCCACCTCTGAAGCTTCCCACCAGTGTCTGGGGCATGCAGTGCTGCTTTATGTCTTGGGCAGTTTCTTTACTCTGGTGCTTATGTAGCTGGAGCCAACAAGCAGGCTTGGATAAGCATAGGTTTGTCTGCTGGTTTTCAGTAGGCACAGGGTATGGTTTTAGATCGGATCCCTAGTCAGAGTAGAGGAGAGTAGTGCCTACTGCAGCACTTTCCACAGTGGAGTGAGTGGAGAGCTGTCTCTAGGGATCTGTTCTGGAACTGTTCTGGATATCATATAATAAAAGTATTCTTGTCTCAAGTCTACTGCAGCCATTGCTCTCTCTGCTCTGAGGACTGAGTGGAAATACACAATGGTCATCACCTGCCACAACACCACAGAGCAAACAGTCTCCAGCCAATGATCTGAAATGCCAAGAATCTCCCCATCCCTTCAGCTGGCCATATCCAAATAGCTGGCTGCATCAGTTACCAGTCTGGAGGGCCCCAGCTGAAAAGAAGGAAGGCTCAGTATATAGGCATAGGGAGAAAATGCTGATCCTTGTGGGGCACCTCCCCATGGCAACAGTGGTCTGGACCACAGAAACTCCGGAGAGACATTTCCCTCTGTCTGTACTGGGGATGGCCCCTAATGACTGATGGAGGAAATCAGGAATGTCATTTCTTCTCACTGCCCTGTCACCCAACCAGTTTTGTTGCACATCCCAGATCATGCTCTTTCCAGCCTGGCTCTCAAACAGGCCTTTCCTCCCAGGTCTCCTCCCTCATAACCTCCCATTGACCCTCAAGCTCCTCCTCTCCCATCCCTCCACATGCTCTTGCTTTTGCCCTTTCCCTTAGTGTGCTGACTTTGCTCTGTTTCTGCTCTCTCTCTTCTTCACTTTTAGAGCTGTTTGACTCATGGTGGTCTCTAAGCAGAGGCTAAAGCCCCTTCCTCTCTTACCCACTTACATGATTTACTGAAGTACCTTCACTTTGTTCCCTCACTGACTTGGTAACTATCCTTGTTGCTCCCTTTAAAATTAGTTCTGCTCCTCTTTCCCCCTCACTGTCATCTTCTACCCACCTCAACTGTGTTTTATACCCTTACAGACTAAGCCAGACTGTTCTCTTCCTCTCCCCGCCATGCCCCTCTCGTCCTGCCTCTCCCATCCCTTTCTTGTGCTCCCCCTCCTCACCAGAGCCTCAGCGCTGCAGCCTTAAAGCAGGATAAATGGATATGGATATCGTACAATAAAACCTTCAGAATGGAGAGTTTTGTGCAAGTGAACAGCAGCCAAGCCTGAGAGACTGAAAATTGGATAAAGGGATTAAAACAGTAGCACATTAACAGGAGATTTAGAGTGTAATAAACTCATTTCATAATAATATGTGCGTTGGGGCTGGTAATAAATCATCGCGGGATCCCTGCCTTCCGCAGTGCCGGAACGAGGCAGTGACCCGAAAGCGGGGTAGGATTTCAGTGAGATGTGGATTAATTTCACAGGGTTCTTGGCCAGGAATAGAGCGGCTGTGCCATTGCTGTACAGCTGCTGCTGCTACTGCTGGCTTTTTACAAAAAAAATCCCCACAAAAGGCAAACGAATGAAACCAAACAAGAGGACCTGCCAACAACACCTGGCACACGTTTGTAGAGAAGGGTGGTCAAGTGGCCTTCAGCAGCACAACCCCAGAGGCCAAACATCAATACCTCTCAATCACCTCCCTGGACAATGTTCTGCCCCCTTTCCATGCAGACTTGTGGGGTAGATATTGTAAAACAGCAACATGAAAGAAGTCAGCTAGACAAGAACAGTAGGCTAAGCCACTGTGTTAATGGCCCAGATAACTTTGCCTAAAATGCTAGATTCAGAAGAATCTAACAACCACACACAGTAGATACACCAGCATTTTGGTAGCCCAAAATGCTGCCTTAGGATGGGTGGGGATGGGGAAAGGCCAAGATCCCAACTCATGTCAGCTGCACAAAGCTCATGAAAAGTTACAAAAGAGATGAAGGCTCAGACTGAGAAAGGGAGGAGAGCAGCATGCTGGAACGCTCCCAGAGTAAGAATACAGATGGATTCAAGCCATAATGCAATTAGGCGAGGCAAGGACTTTGCAGAAAGAGTAACAAAGGAATAAAGAACAGGAAAAATGAAGTACAAGTGTCCTGGAATAAAATACAAAGGACTTGAGGAGGCCTTGACGAGACAGGGACAGGCCAATCATGTTTTAAGGAGACTGGGGAGCAAAAAAAAAGGCTCCCCAAAAGAGGAGGTACTGAGAAGCTCACAACAAGGCACTGGTGCAGATGACAGGGGAGCTGAGGTCTACTTCTGGCCACTTTAGCCATGGAGCTTGCTTGGATAATGAGCTCGCAGACAAGGTCCTGCCTTGCTTTACCATAACCATAAGAGTATGGCCCAGTGTCTGCAAGAAAAACATATTTGGGGACACCTTGATGTTGATGCAATTGGACATGAAAACAAGAACCTGCATTGAAAAAAAAACAAACAGGATAGGTCAGTCTCAAATGAAATTCTCTAAACATAAGCCAAGGCTAATATGGCTTAAAGAAGGGGAGGTTAAACTTAGTTGAGAGAAATGGGATGTCATGAAGACTGAGGAGGAAGTGAATAGCCAGCAGGACAAAACTCAAATCTCAAAAGGAGACTTAAGGGCTGGAGACCTGCAGAGGAGATTTGTCATTGCTGGTACACCTGGGGTTAGCACCACAATGCTTATTTAGTCAAGGCCAGAGTGACAACTCTGGACTTCCCTGAAAATATTAACCTCTATGTTGCACTACCCAAATACAGTATCAACAAAAAGTCGTCAGCTCATGAATCAGCCATCTGCCTGTATGAGCAAACCGAGGATGTTCAAACCAAACAAGGTAAATAACCTATTCCTCAAATGGAAGCCTAAGCCTCACGAGAAGCCTGTATCTGAGGCAGAGAGCTACATACATATGCAAGTATTCTTTACACGTGTGTAGTGGTTGCTGACAACTTCCCTACAATGCACAAACCCCTCGAGAAGATCCTGTTTCTTTAACAAAGGGAGTTTTGCAGCATCACACAGGTGTGCGCAGAAGACACAGCAAACAAGCATGACTTTTGCAGGGCCAGATTGGGAGGTAGGCTAAAGTGGCATGTCTGGATTTTAAAAAATGTATTTGACATCATGTTGAAGGATGGATTAAGAAAAAAATGCAAAACAAGGAGAACAGCAAAGCTGCAGTAAAACAGGGAAATGAGGCTCAATCAGACAAAAGGGCTGTGTCTCAAAGCTGCTTGAGATTCATTCAGTCAAGGGACAAAAAACGGGCTCCAGCACTGCTTGGAAAGTCATGCCCACAGATCTCCAAGAAGCAAGCAGAAGAAAGAAATGGACAAAACATCAGGTCCCAGTAGCCTGTTGCCTGAACTCTCAAAGTTCTTGCAAGGAAAACAAAATACTGCATTCACAAGGTTTGGATAAAAGCAAAACATTTTATAGCCATTGCAGTGCAGAGCAACACAGGTAGCCAGTACTAGGCTGAAGGCCCAGCTCTCACCTCACTCTAGGGGAGGCCACAAGCCTGGCTTGTGGACAAGGGTCCTACACAAGGCAGATAGTCCATCCTTGGCTTAGGCCAGCTACTAGTTACTGACACAGACTTGAACAAGTCTAACAGAAGTGATCTGCACCTCCAAACCAGCTAAAGGGTCCACTTGGGATGGAGGAGGTGTATGACCTTGCTCATCTTCTGAATTGCTCTGTGCTAGGACTTGAGTTTGACTCTGCCCTTTGCCTCTGAGTGCCCAAAGCACACATCTATTAACCATACTAGGTCACTTTCTCTCCTGCTAGTTTAGAGCAGACAGCTTAACTTCCACTCAGGAAATTCTCATAATACTGTTGGAGACTTTCCTATGATCCTACCAGACATTTTGGCCTCAATGAAACTACACTGTGTTTCAAGGAAAAAGCTTCATAAAAAGTACTCCCACCAATCCAGTTCCCCCAGTCACCTGCTTCACATTGTTCCTGGAGGGCTAAGGAGAAATACTTATTGCACACCCTATTCTTGTTATGAACTGCTGCTGTGCACAGCACTGAGCTCAGAGGTTCAGCCAACACTGCAGATAGTCTATGACTCTAAGACTTACACCAGGGTCTCCTGTTGCCTTTACTTATTCCACACCAAGCAGCTCTACTATGAGGCAAGTGCTGACTTATTACATTTCAGCATGAGATGTGACAAAAAACAGACCACTGCTCAAAATTAATATGTGCGGTAAGCAAATGGTTGGGGATTTTCTTCCTCAACAGAAAAATAACTTATTTAAAAACGCATTTGGTAAAAACACATTTCAGAGATCAGTTCCCAATAGTAAAAGCCATTTTTGGCTGATAAACTCAGGAACCATTAGATCTACACTTTGAAAATGCATTGGTTAAAACAAACTGAGGTTTAGCAAGACCCTTAAGACAAAAAAACAACATATTTAAAGAAAAGTTTTCAGAAACAAAAAAAAAATTTAGTCAAAATATATTCTGGATTTTATAAACACTGGAAAATGCAGTCAAAAAACCCAAGCATTTCAGCTTGGCTGTCAGACCATCGTAGTGGGAAAATGGAAAGCAGGAAGAAAAAGCTCGCTTTGTTGTTTCTTTTCCTCCGGTAATAAGGGATGATCCCAGCTCAGCAATGATGCATGGTGGAAAGATGAGAGTCCCAAGACTCCACGTAAGGTGGTCAAACAGGGCACACAAAACTACCAGTGGTACGTCACCATTATGGATGCCCACAGAGATGTCACAATCCCTGAGAGAAGAGCTCAGGGCCGAGAGCCTTTTGCACATTCCACACAGTGTGTGGCCCTCATGGCAATTTCAGCCAGGTGGGAGAATGTCAAAGTGGTGAGCAGTAGCAGCACTGCTGTTCATCTAAGCTGGCTTTCACTCATTACTGTACTTTTGCCACATCATTGAAGTGTAAATTCACTCAGTAAATCACACCAGCTTCACTGTTGCAAAATAGTACTCAAGAAGCACTAATAAAGCGGAAGAAATTGGATTTGCATTGAAGTCAACCTACCACTTCAACTGTCAGTCACTGCCAGTCAAGGGCTGTAAGCCCCATCCAAGCAGACTTCCCTGATAGCAAACTGGCCATGGGAACTTGGGAAGCCAAGAAGCAGAAGGGAATATACTCAGCACAGGACCTTCATATTCCCCCAGCCCACACACATACTACAAGAGGCAACAAGACCAAGTCCTGTGCAGTAAAAGCTGGTGGACAGTGAACCACAATAGTAAGTTTTTCTGAATTGTGAACTAAAGAGGCAAGGGGCTGTAAAGTGCCTTGATTTCTCTCCTACTGGATTCAAGGGAGGTATTTCTTCCCACACCTCTACTAGGTGATATTTAAGAATAAGGAGAAAATTCCCCAACCCCCCCCAGTCAGTTTGGCAGATCATTTCATCTGGAAAATACAGGTAGCTCTGAAATAGCCCTGAAAACGCTGAAGGACCAAGTTCAATGTCCTCCAAACATTACCTTCTGGCTATGAGACAAAACTATTTCCTTTGTTTAAAAATGGACCAACATTAGAAAGATGGCTGAACATGGCTACAACAAAATATGTCATTCTTCTGGTTAAATGTAAAAGCTTGGACTGCCCCAAAATTAAATTCTTATGAGAAAAGAAAGGAGTGAGAGACAAATGAAGAAAATATTTTTTTTAAGGTTTGGGATTTTTTTTTTTTTTTTTTTTTTTATGTGATATCCAGGTCCTTCTCTGTATGGGCA